>WOXC01004969.1:542500-651859 GCA_011680675.1 Gymnobelideus leadbeateri
AGTGTGTAAATAGGTATTATATTCACCATCCAAGATCCTCATTTGTTTTGCTCCCTGAAGGCTCTTTACATGAGCTGATGATGGCTAATGATGCTAAGTATAAATCTCAAGGGGTAAGGCAAAGGTAGTTTATAGAGGAAACCATGGAATGAAAAATTCTCATTCCTTTACCTCAGCCAAATTTTAGTTTAATAAACTTTAGGGCAGGTGCAACATCAATCATTTTGGCTTTGCCTTTCTTAATTTATGGTGAGAGCCCTGTTGTGCCAACAGTGTCAACTACAAGTTTGAATTTCTTACGTTATATTTTGCTACTTTGTGACATTAAAAAATTGAAAGTAATGCTAAACAAATCCTCATATTTGTATATTTTACTAACAATAAACAAATATATATATATATGCTTCTAAAAATGAAAGGTAAAGTATTAATCAGTTATTAGACTCTAAAAAATGAAGTTAAAAAGCAAGGACTACCTGTAAATGGCATTTCTCTGCACTTGTTAACAAAGTACCCTAAAATAAAATTTAAAAAAATAAACCTCATTTAAACTATGGAAATATATTGCTCCAACTTTCATACAATTTTATTTCCTAGACTTATTTAGAATTATGTGTATTAGTTATGTATTTTTTTATTACCCCAGTCACTTTTTGGTCACAGCTTTCTACTCACTTTGTCACTTATTAATTTTATTAGCACTGAATAATTTAACTGCTTTTACCAAGGAACTGTTGTCTGTACCCTTGCTTTGTGGGGATTGTTTTCATAGCTTCAGTAGCTGCTGACATAGATCAAAAGTCTTTGGGATGTTTCTTCTATTAAGCCAGATGATACAGTTTCCATGTACTGTGGGAGGGCCATTTCATGAAAAAGCAGCTGGGTAAAAAAACTGAATAACATACAAATAGCAGACAGCCATGTCTTTGATAGAAAAACATATCAAAAACAAAGCCAATCCCAGAGATTCAAAGCTGACATTGTACAACAAACATGGCAGCAAGGATGCAACATTATCTACCACAAATGATGCATATGTACTTAGAAGAAGATGGACATATTTTACCATATTTAATTTCCTTATTGAAGGCAATGGAGTTCTAACATATATAGATATAGTTGTTTTTGAATTCTAGTCAGATTTCTCTATTCCCTTTTCTGCTAAAACTAAAACAAAAATAAAAATAAAAAAATGAATAATATGTAACATTTTAAAGTTTACAAAATATTTTGCAATGCCTTACTGTATTTAAACATTCCCCCAATTGACATCAATATAGTAAGTATTATTGATATTATTCAATAAATTTAGTCCTCAGGAAACTGAATTTAAGGAAAGTGTGCATATTTAGCTAAGGGTAGAGATGATCAGCAAGGATAATAGTAATAACAGTAAGAGGTAGCATTTCTATAATGCCTTAAGAACTATAGAGGGGGCAGAGCCAAGATGGAAGAGTAGAAACAGCACTTCAATGGTGCTCTCCCCCCAGACCACTTCCAAACCATGTAAAAGGGGACTCTGAACAACTTCTGGATCCCCAGCACCCACAGAACGACACAGAGAAGCTAACTTCCCGCTGAGGACAGCCCAGCAGCCCTGCAGGGAGCAGCCAGCACAGCGCCTGGGAGCCAAACCCAGATCCGCCTAAGCCACGGTTTTAGCCCCAGGGCAGCAGGGCCAGTAGCCAGACGGAAGGACCCCAGAACACCAGCAGCTATGGCGATTCCAGAATTATCAACACAGATATGCCTAGGACAAAGTGAAAGGTTAGTGCTTATAGAATTTGGGACCAGTATTTGGGGAATGCATTAGGCTTCCTCTACAGGGGGCTAGAAGAAGCTGGAAAGAGAATCTCAAAAGCTCTGAGGAGATTCATTCCTTCAGAGTTAGACTGGAGCAAATGGAAGCCAATCTCTTTATGAGAAATCAAGATGCTGTTAAACAGATCCAAACAAATGAAAGAATAGATGGCAATGTGAAATATCTCATGGGAAAAACCACTGACCTGGAAAATAGATCCAAGAGAGATAATTTAAAAAAACTTTTTGGACTACCTGAAAGACATGATCAAAGAAAGAACCTAGAAACCACCCTTCAAGAAATTCTCAAGGAAAATTGCTCTGATGTTTTAGACCCAGAGGGCAAAATAGAGGTTGAAAGAAGCCACAGATCACCTCCTGAAAAAGATCACAAAAAGAAAATTCCCAGGAATATTATAGCCATGTTCCAGAATTCCCAGATCAAGGAGAAAGTACTATAAGCAGCAAGGAGGAAACTATTTCAATATTGTGGAAACACAATCAAAATAGCACAGAAACTGGCAGCTTCTACACTGAGGGACTGAAGGGTATGTAATATGATATTCCACGGGAAAAAGATTCCCGGGATTAAAACAGAGGATCACCTACCCAGAAAAACTGAGCATTGTGTTTCAGGGGAAAATATGGTCATTCAGTGGAATAGAGCACTTTCAAGCATTGTTGAGAAAAAAACCAGAGTTGAATAGAAAATTTGACATGCAGACACAAGAAGCAAGAGATGCTTGAGAAGGCAATCAGGGAAAAGAAATCAAAAGGAACTTATCAATGTTGAACTATTTATATTCCTACATGGAAAAACAACAACTGTAACTGATGAAACATTTCTCAGTATGAAAATAATGGAAGAAGGATATATGGGCATATGAATACATATGTGAATGTGTGTATATATGTTTACAGGTATACATGGATAGAGGGCACAGGTTGAATTTGGTGGGAAGGGATGATACTTAAAGGATGAAGTTATGAGGTGAGAGAGCAGAGTGGCAAGAGCAGATGGGGAGAGACAGGGTAGGGTAAAGTATCTCATGTAGAAGAAACAAGGGGAAGTGGTTGCAGGGGAGGGGAAGAACAGGAAGACAAAAAGGCAAAACCATATTCTCATTGATTTTAGCTCAGGGAGAGATTGACATACATACTAAATGGGATATTTTACCTTGCTGCAGAGTAGGGGGCAGGGAGATGAGTGGAGGGATGATGGAGAGGAGGGCATTATGGGTGGATGGGAGGTTGGAAGTACCCACTATCTAAGAGGGACAGGATTAAAGTAGGGAACTGATCATGTCAGGAGTGGGATGGCTGGGAGATAATTTTAAGCAGCCTTTTACAATATATCTACTATGGTAATGTTCTGCATAGCTATCCATGTACAATACATACTGAATTACTTATCTTTCCAGAGGGAATGGGTGACAAGAGAGGAAGGGAATGGAGCTGAATTTTGAAGCTTTAAAATGAAATGTTTCAGGAGCGGCTAGGTGGCGCAGTGAATAGAGCACCGGCCCTGGAATCAGAAGGACCTGAGTTCGGAGCCGGCCTCCGACACTTAATCCATACAAACAAAAACCTAGCCGTGTAACCTTGGGCAAGTTACTTAACCCCAATTGCCCTAAAGGGGCGGCTAGGTGGTGCAGTGAGTAAGAGCGCCGGCCTCGGAGCTGGGATGACCCGAGATCAGATCCGGCCTCAGAAAATGAGCACCCACGCATAAATAATGACTAGCCGTGTAACCTTGAGCAAGTTACTTAACCCCAATTGCTTTAAAAAAAAATGTTTCATATATATATACTATTATTAATACTATTTTGCATGTAATTGGGAGATAAGATGTTCAGGTATTGGGACACAGAGATTCACCTTGCCCTAATGGTAAAGTTGAAGGGGGTATGGGAGAAGATATCAGAGAGAGCAGATTGGATGAGGGGATATCTTGTGGGACTGCTATTCTGGGATGTTGGGTAGGGGGGAAATGGGGGAAAATTGTAACTCAAAATCTGGCAGAAATGAATGATATAAACCAGAAATTAATAAAGTATTTTTTTAAAAAAAGAATTATAAAGTTTTTTTACAAATACTATCTCATTCCATTCTCAAAAACGCTCTGGGAGGTCAATTCTAGAATTATCCCCATTCTGTAGATAAAGAAACTGAGGCAAACAAGGTATTAATAACTTTCTCTGGATTACACAGCTGATAAATTTCTGAGATTACATATTAATTCATTCTTTTTGTTGTTGTTGTTTTCCTGAATTCAGGTTCGTTACTGTTTTTACTATGCTACCCTTCTTGCCGAAATATTTTATATTAACGTATTTTGATTGCTGTCACCTAAAAGACAGATTAGACTATCTTACTTGGTCCCAGAGGACAGAAGCAGAAGCAACGTGTACTTGGTTCCAGACCCAAGGAAAAGTGTCCTAAGAAGAGAATCTGCTGCTTTTTGAGGTCTTGTTTTATTCCTCATTCTTGTTTTATTCCTTTGCACAAAGACTAAGTGAGGACCCAATTATTCTTTTTTTGAAACTGACTGGACTAAATGACATTTGAATTGCTTTACAGCTATGAGATTATGAGATTCTATGATCCTATCACCTTGTGAGCTTGGTAGATAATTCTAGTTTCTGGGAGCCTTGATTTCATCATCATTAAAATCGGAGTGATACTACCATCTTCACAGGACAGGTATGGACCTCAGAAGAGGTCAAGTCTGTAAAAAACAAATTGTAAAGAAAAGCAAAAAAAATTGTAAATCCAAGTGCTAAAAATGTATTAAGAAAAATAGAAACATTAACTGAATACTTATGTCAACAAAATGTATCACTAAGAGGGAGCGGTCACTAATTCAAAAAGCTCTCAAGACAGGAAATGAAAATGGTAAATGACTGTAATTTATACCAAGTTGCCTTTGGTTACAATAGAAAACTTTGAGGAAAAGAAAAAAACATCAGAGTTATGCATGAGGCATTCTTGAATAAAATCCTTCACTTAGTTCTTTTTTGATTTATGTTCATCATATATTCCACTGATACTAAATGGGGTGGGCGGGACTGGAGCTAAGATGGTAGAATAGAAACAGCACTTCCAAGGTGCTCTCTCCCACACCACTTCAAAAACATGTAAAAGGGGACTCTGAACAACTTATAGAGCTCCAGCACCAACAGAATGACATAGAGAAGCTAACCTCCCACTGAGGACAGCCCAGCAACCCTGCAGGGAGCTGACAGTACTGTGCTCTGGGAGCTGAGCCCAGGCCCCCCTGAGCCACAGTTTTCGACCCAGGGCAGGGTGGCCAGCAGCTGGCTGGAGGGACGCCAGAACACCAGCAGCTGTGGTGATTCTAGATTTATCAACACAGACATGCCTAGGAAAAAGTGAGAGCTTAGTGGCCTATGGACTTCAGGACCAGTATTTGGGGAATGCATCAGGCTTCTTCCCCTGGGGGCTAGAAGCAGGTGAGGAGACATGGCACAGATGCCATTTTGCAGCTTCAGTTGCAGCTTCAGCTCCTGGCCTGCAAACTGTAGGGAGATCAAGCAATCAGTCTTGGGGGATAATCTCTCTTGCTTTAACCTCCCTGGATCTGGATTGTGGTCTGGGGTAGAGGTTTTGGGGTGGGTATGCAGCTTGCCAGAGCATATGGAGGCTTCACAGAGTCCACCCAACTAATACCTCTGGAAGTTGTGAAGGCCCCAAAGTTTGGGATGGAACCTCCCCTGTCTGGTGGCAGAGTCCTACTGTGGCAATAAGCCCAAAAGTCAAGTAATGAAATGACAACATGCCTAGGCAAAGGAAACAAAATAAACAGAAAAATGCAAAGTTAGACTCCTGTTTTGGGGGCAAAGAGGATCGAAGGATGGAACAGGATGAGGACTGTGAGGTCAGAAATCCTGCACCAAAAGCTCCTAATGAAAATATGAGTGGGTTACAGGCCATAGAGGACCTTAAGAAGGATTGTAAAAAACAAATAAGAGAAGTGGGGGGAAATTGGGGAGAGAAATGAGAAGGATGCAGGAAAAGTATGAAATGAGAGTCAACAGCCTGACTGAGGAAAATAACACCTTAAAAAATAGACTAACCCAATTGGCAAAGGAGGCTCTAAAGGGCAAAGAGGAGAAGAATGCCTTAAAAAGCCAAATTTTCCAGATGGAAAAAGAATCTCAAAAGCTCACTGAGGAGATTCATTTCTTCCGAATTAGACTGGAGAAAAAGGAAGCTAGTGAGTTTATTAGAAATCAAGATGCTGTTAAACAGATCCAAACAAATGAAAGAATAGAAGGCAAGTGGAATATCTCATGGGAAAAACCACTGACCTGGAAAATAGATCCAGGAGAGAGAATTAAAAAATTATTGGACTACCTGAATGCCATGATCAAAGAAACAGCCTAGAAATCATTCTTCAAGAAATGCTCAAGGAAAATTGCCCTGATGTTCTAGACCCAGAGGGGGAAATAGAGGTTGAAAGATGCCACAGATCACCTCCTGAAGAAGATCACAAAAAGAAAACTCCTAGGAATATTATATCCAGATTCCAGAATTACCAGATCAAGGAGAAAATACTACAATCAGCCAGGAAGAAACAATTTCAATATTGTTGAAACACAATCAGCATAATGCAGGATCTGGCACTGAGGGATCAAAGGGCTTGAAATATCATATTCAGCAGGGCAAAGGAGCTGGGATTAAAACCAAGAATCATCTACATAGCAAAACTGAGTATCATGTTTCAAGGGAAAATGTGGTCATTCAGTGGAATAGAGCACTTTCAAGCATTATTGAGGAAAAAAACAGAGTTGAATAGGATATTTGACATCCAGGCACAAGAAGCAAGAGATGCTTTAGAAGGTAATCAGGAAAAAGAAATCAAAATGAACTTATTAAAGTTGAACTATATTTACAGGTATATATGGATAAAGGGCACAGGTTAAATTTGGTGGCAAGGGATGATACTTAAGGAGTGAAGTTATGAGGTGAGAGAGGAGAGTGGCAAGAGGAAATGGGGAAAGACAGCATAGGGTAAACAACCTCATGTAGAAGAAGCAAGGGGAAGTGGTTGCAGGGGAGGGGAAGAACAGGAAGACAAAAAGGCAAAGCCATATTCTCATTGATTTTGGCTCAGGGAGATATTGACATACATACTAAATGGGATATTTTACCCTGCTGGAGAGTAGGGGTAAGGGGGATGAGAGGGGCAATATTGGAGGGGAGGACATTCTGGGGGGACGGGAGGTTGCCAGTACCCACTATTGAATAGGGTCAGGATCCAAGATCTGAATGGACCAGGTTGGGGGTGGGATGGATGAGAGGGTAATATAAGCAGTCTTTTACAATATATCTACTATGATAATGTTTTGCATTGCTATACATGTACAACACATACTGAATTGCTTATCTTCTCAGAGGGAGTGGGTGACAAGGGAGGAAGGGAGTCCATCTGAAATTCAAAGATTTAAAGTTAAATGTTCCAAATGTATAGAAATACTATTATTAATACTATTTTCCATGTAATTGGGAGATAAGATGTGCACGCATTGGGGCACAGAGATTCACTTTGCCCTAATGTAAAAGTTGAAGAAGGTATGGGAGAAGATATGGGAGAGAGCAGATTGGATGAGGGCATATCTTGTGGGACTGCTATTCTGGGGTGGTGCATAGGGGAAAATTAGGGAAAATTAGGGGAAAAAACTGTAACTCAAAATCTGGTGGAAATGAATGTTGTAAACCAGAAGTTAATAAAGCATTTGTGAAAACAAAACAAAACTATACACAACAACAATACCTGCAGTAAGAGGATTTCTAGGAGCTGTGGTTTTATCACATGTGATCTCCAAGCTTATGCCCACTTTCCCCTCTACTCTGAATATACTGGTGGCTAAATAAGTCAGACTTTTGGGGAGGCGGGGTAGGTTTTGTACCAATTATGTCATTGCAGTAAATATTCATTACTTAAAATAAAAAATTTAAATTAAAAAAAAAAAGAAACTAAATGTGGCACCACTGCAAGCAGCAACATGAGATGCAATAAACATCACCTAGGAGCTGCGAACCAAGTCAGTGATAAACAACAATATATTCCAGCTAAACAAATTAAATCAAATCTATTTTCTTTTCTCTTCACTGGGAGAAACATTTGAACTGATGTTTCTTTACAAGATGTTCTTTCATCTTCTGTCCATATAATGATGGTAAACCCTGCCATTATCATTCTCCAACTGCAAGCTGTACAGCAGCAGTTAGTTACCCATTAAGGGCCTAGGGATTACAAAAATAAAATGAATTATACCTTTATTAATTGATGATTTTTTTGGTCCTCACACAAGTTTTTGACCTTCTACAACAGTAATACTGTTTCTGGGGCATTTAACTCAATATTGATTTTCTGCATCATAGAATATAAAGTTTCACAGTGCATTTCATGAAGCATGGCTCAAATGTGTAAAGTGCTGTGACTGGCACTAATTACAGACACAACTTACAAATACTGGAAAGGCAATCATAGGAATCCAAGAACTGACATATTAAGGCGGATCCAAAAAGTAAAAGAAAAAAATGGAAAACATAATCATATTAGCTAATTAGGTAATTCACATAGACCCTTAAAGTCATTGTACCGAATCCTGACTTTCTTTCCCTCCCACTCACTGAATTGAACCAAACGTGTTTATGTATATAGCCTATGATTGTTCTGAATTATTTTATAAAAGTAACCAGTTTTCATAGTGAATAGTAAACCAACAAATTGAGTGTCCTTTCTATATCTGGCAACTCCCTTAATCCATATTTCACCTAAATCTCTCTCCCTATTGCTTTTTACCTACTGGTCCCTCTTTTACACGTCAAGGCTAAGCAGAACAAGACTAATCCCTTTTCTGTACAACAAAACAACATTTAAATTGTTAAGTTTTTGAGACAAGAAAATTGAGCCAGTGTGAATATTAAAGTCAGTTTTAGTATGATACCACATTTGAAATGATTGTTCAGTTTGACACAAGGTCAATAAAAACTAAATCAAGGTCAGAGGTGTGTAACCATTACAGTGAGGGCACTCATAACTCTGCCATCTGATTGTTATTTGAAGAAACTGAGCATATTTAGCCAGGAGAAGAGAAGACTAGGGTTGGAATTGGGAGCTCAACATATCTGACCCTAACAATTTAAATGTTCTTTTATTGTGCAGGAAAGGGATTAGTCTTGTTCTGCTTAGCCTTGTTGACCAGGAGGATAGTAACCTAAAGCAGTCTCACTGTCTGTTCCTGCAGTCCCCCTATGATAAACTCTCTATCTTCTTCAGTTCCACAACTGAGGGGAAGCTTATCTTATAATTAGAGGAAAACTCAATAATTATGTTAAAATGAGTTCCATTAAATATACTATAGTATACCAAACGTAGTATTTTGTACCTTTCCATGTTCAAAACCCCAAGGTATGTCCCAACTCTCCTCTGTTTGATTGTACTACTTGGGTTTGCTACACATTACAGATTCTAAAAATGGTATGATTTTAACTTAGAATTTTGCTGGGGGTGGAATAAGAAATGAAATTATAGGAAATGACCCAGCTAATTGATGCATTGAAGGAATAATAATGTGGAATTCACTGGAAAGAGATGTAATTTGAAAATTTGCATTTTTCACCAAAGCTACATTGTTTAGTTTTTTGGGGTTTGCATTTCTGGATTAGTTTTCAACAGACCATTTTGTGAAATAATCAAGGCCTTATAAATCTTCTAATTCAAAGAGAAATGACTTACCTGGAAAAAAAGAGCAAACTGAGATACACAGGTTAAGTGATTTGTCCAGGATCAATAGTTATAAGGAGCAGAAGGCAAAGGGAAGGTTTTGGAATAAGTGACAGAAAAATTGAGTTTGGTTTTGTTGAGTTTAAGAGGTTTGGGGGATATTAAGTTCAAGATATTTAATAGCCATTGGAAGATACAAGATTGGAGGTCATGAGTGATATTAGGCCTGGACAAAGTTTTGAGTGACATCTACATCAAGGTGACAATTGAAATGACATGAACTGATGAAATCACCGAGTGAAATAGGATAAAGGGAGAAGAAGAGATGGCCTACAACAGAGTCTTTACTCAAAGGATGGATGTCACTATTGGGAATGCCAGCCCTCTAGCACCTTGATATGGAAGAATTTTTGACAAGTGGAACTTTCAAAAACTGTTAGTAAGAAGAGTTTTTACTTTTACATTACTTTGTCTATAATAATACTGGATAAATTTTAGGGTCTTGAATTTAGGAATGGGGGAAAATATAAACCTGAATTTGATAGAAGCTAATTTATATTTGTTCCTCATCCCACAGTGAGTATCCTTTAAGTGAGGAACCAAAGGATATCATTTGACACCAACCTCACTGCTCTTTCCATTAAGCAAAGTTGCTTCTCATTATTAGCAAAATATTATAATCAGCCAACTATTTAATTTGTGCATGAGCCCTATCCTGACAGTTTTGTATCTTAATAAAAATAATACCCTTGTTGAATTTGGGGATATTTGACTCATCAACAGATTTTAAAACATCTCCCAGAAATTGTGAAGTTTGTTCAATGTTCGTCCACTTGGGTCAGTTTCTTTTCTTTTCTTTTATTTTAAATTAAAATTTAGGTTTATTTTTAGCTTACATCATTCATTTCCATGAGATTTTTAGTTACAAATTTCTTCCCAGTCATTCCTCTAATGAACACTACAAAATAGTGATCCGAATGGATATCCCCTCCTCCAATCTGCTCTCTCCCATATCTTCTCCCATACACCCTCTGAATTTCCAGTAGGGCACCATGCCTGTATATCTAATTTCCCAATTTCATGTAAAATAATATAAACAATATAATTCATTTGATTTTAAAACATTGAATTCCATATTCATTCCATTCCTACCTTGTCACCTACCCTTACTAGAAAGATAAGCAATTCAGTATAGGTTATACATGTGTAGCTATACAAAATATTTCTATTGTGGATAAAATGTAAAAGACTAACTATATTTCGCTCCATCAGATCCCACCTCCCACTTGTTCTATTCTCTACTTTGATCCTGTCCTTTTAGAAAGTGTGTGCTTCCAATTTCCCTCCCCCTCAGCCTTCTCCCCCCTTCCATCTTCACCCCTCTCATCCCCTGCAACCCTACTATCCTGTAGGTTCAGATACCCTATTTAGTGTGTATGCCATTCCATCCCTAAACCAAATTCAATGAAAATAAGTTTGACCCATTCCCTTTTGCCTTCCTGAGCTTCCCCTCCATTGTAACCATTTTGCATTGCCTCTTTTATATGAGATAGTTTACCCCATTCTGTCTGGCCCATATCCTCTCATTATATTCCTCTCTCACTGCTTAATTTCACCTTCTAAGTATCATCCCTTCCTATTAAATTGGTCCTCTGTCCTCTATCTATGTATACCTATACACATATATAAACACATTTGCATATGTATTCATATGCCCATATTCCCTCCTATATATACAAATATATGTATGTACACACACACACACACACACACACACACACACACACACACACACACACACACATATATATATATATATATATATACACACATACACAGCCACACACACACACACACACACATATATATATACACACACACAAACATATATCAAACGTATATGTACATATACATTTCTATTCCCTTCAACTTTTCCCAAACTGAGAAAATATTTATCAGTTACAATTATCATCTTGTTTTTTTTTTCATGTAGGGATGTAAATATTTCAACATTGATAAGTTCCTTATGATTTCTTTTCTGTATTTACCTACTCATGCTTCTCTTGCTTCTTGTATCTGAATGTCAAATTTTTATTCAACTATGTTTTTTTTTAATCAATAATGCTAGAAAGTCCTGTATTCCACTGAATGTGCACATTTTCCCCTTTAACATGATACTCAGTTTTGTTAGGTAGGTGATTCTTGGTTTTAATCCCAATTCCTTTGACCTCCAGAATATCATATTCTAAGCCCTGCATTTCCTCAGTGTAGAAGCTGCCAGATCCTGTGTTATCCTGATTGTGTTTCCACAACTTTCTTTTGGTGCAGGAGTTAGTCTTTACTGTCTTCCTCATGTTCCATGCTGTGATCCTTTTTATCCCCAATATAGAGTGCAACGTTGGCTTGCTCTACTTGCTTTGCTTCACTTGTTTACTCATGTTGCCACTCAATTATTTGACTACCATACAGGGGTGCTTCGTTCAAATCATTGGGTTTTTCTCAGCTGCTGCAGGTATTAGTTGAATGCCCTCTATGAAACCTCTCTGGTTCACTGTTCATACACCCCAGGACCTTCACCCTATACAGCAATCCAGATCCAAGCAGGTTAAAGCAACAGCAGTTACCCCTCAGAATGGTTATGATATATATATATATATGTATATATATATATATCATATATATGTATATACATATACATATCTATCTATTTTTTATATGTTGTCCTATTTTTTTCTTCTATTGTTAGGTAAAACAGCTTTGTCACATGCCTAGATCATCTTAGAGGTAGGTATGGGTAAAATATTGAATATGTTATTTATTATGTCCTGAGTACAATATACAAAACACTTTTTACAAAAATGATGTCATTTTATCCTTAAAACAACCCTTTGAGCTAAGTGCTATTATTATCCCTATTTTCTATTTGAGAAAACTAATTCAAATAGAGGTTAAATGACCTTCCTATTGTCACACAGTTAGTAAGTGTCTGCGTATGTATTAGATCTTACATCTTTCTGACTCTAGGCCTATCACTCTTTCCTTTGGGCAACCAGGTGCCCCAGTGAGAATTATCCATTTGGAAGATGCCAGGAAAATGCTTCTGTAAGTAAATTTCCTGCGATGGTTGGGATTAGACTCTTTTTATTGGCTGAGTAGCTAGAAGTGTCTGAATCATTAAATCTATTTGACTTAGGTGCAATTATTTATTTTTTTTCCAGATGTATCCAGGCATTAAGTTTAACCACCATAAGGACACCATAAAATGTTAGGAGGGGAAGAGTCTCCCTGGGTTTTTTGACTTCAAGAAGACTTCAGATTAGGGCAGCTAGGTGACGCAGTGAGTAAGGGTGCCCGGGATCGAAACTGGCCTCAGAAAATGAGCACCCACATATAAATAATGACTAGCCGTGTAACCTTGAGCAAGTTAATTAAGCCCAATTACTTTAAAAAAGAAGAAGAAGAAGACTTCAGAGTTTGTTATTTTTCATCTGTCCTTTTAAAGTCTAGGTACAATTAAGTCTCATTCAATGACCTGGGATCTTTATTCTAGGGTCAATATTGCCACCAGGGCATTAAGGATCACTGATGATTCAGGTCCCAGGATGCAACTCTGGAGAGCAAGGAATTTGGACTCTGAAACTAGTTGCAATGATGCTATATAAAGACTAATTTTTATATAGCCTAATATAACTAGTGAGCATAATCGACTTTCCATTCAGAGAGACTGAAGTGGCAGAGTGGGGAAGATGTCTGCCTCCATGGATTGGGACAAATGTTTGTATATTTGTTTCTATAATAGCTTTGGTATAGATCTTACTTTGCAAAAGTTGATTTGGCAGCTGATTAAATGAAAGTAGAATATATAGATTTATAGAATTTGTATTGGGAACAGAATCAGAGTGGGTCTTAAGTGAATGGCAAATATAAGGGAATTCTTTTTATTGATTGATTTTTATTTTTTAATTATTTTTTTTTTAGTTTACATCACTCATTTCCACAAGATATTGAGTTATAAATTTTCTCCCAATTTTCCCCTACCTACCACCCAAAACAACAATCCCAGTGAAAAACCCCTCCACCAATCTGCTCTCTCCCATATCTTACCTCATCCCCCCTCCAACTTTCCAGTAGGGCATGGCAGATCTCTATACCCAGTTCCTCTATATCTCATTTCCCAGTTACATGTAAAATAATAAAAATGATAATGATAATGATAACAATAATAATAATATATTTTAAACATTTGATTTAAAACATTTGAATTCCAGATTATTTCCCTGCCTCCCTCATTATCCACCCTCACGGGGAAGATAAGCAATTTAATATAGGTTGCACACATGTAGCTATGCAAAACATTTCCGTAGTTGATATATTGTGGAAGCCTGACTATATTTCACCCTATCCTATCCAACCCCAACTTGGTCTATTCTCTACTTTGATCTTTTCTCTTTTCAAAAGTGGGTGCTTCCAACTTCCCTCTCCCCCCCCCCCCCAGCCTGCCGTCCCTTCCATTATCCCCCCTCTGTTCCTCTTTCCCTCTACTGTCCTGTAGGGTGAGATACCCTATTTAGTGAGTATGTCATTCCCTCCCTAAGCCAAATTTAATAAGAATAAAGTTTTAAAATTAAATGTTTCATAAGATGTCCAGTCATTGGGGCTCAGAGATTCACCTTGCCCTAATGACAAAGTCAAAGGGGGTATGGGAGAAGATATGGGAGAGAGCAGATTGGATGAGGGGATATCTAGTGGGATTGCTATTCTGGGGTGGTGGGTAGGGAAAAATGGGGGAAAAGTGTAACTCAAAATTTGGTGGAAATGAATTATGTAAACTAGAAGTTAATAAAGCATTTGTTTTTTAAAAAAGAATACTTGAAAGTCCTCTATTCCATTGAATAATCATATTTTCCCCTGAAACATGATACTCAGTTTTGCTGGGTAGGTGATTCTTGGTTTTAATCCCAGCTCCTTTTACCTCTGGAATATCATCTTCCAAGCCCTTCAATCACATAATGTAGAAGCAGCCAGGTCCTGAGTTATCCTGTTTGTGTTTCCAAAATATTGAAATGGTTTCTTCCTGGCTGCTTGTACTATGCTCTCCTTGATCTGGGAATTCCAGAACCAGGCTATAACATTCCTAGGGGTTTTGGTTTTGGGATCTTTGCCAGGAGGTGATCAGTAGACTCTTTCAACCTCTATTTTGCCCTCTGCTTCTAAAACATCAGGACAATTTTCCTCAAGAATTTCTTGAAGGATGATTCCTAGGTTCTTTTTTTTTATCACGGCTTTCAGGTAGTCCAATAATTTTCAAATTATCTCTCCTGAATATATTTTCCAGGTCGGTTGTTTTTCCAATGGCATATTACACATTGCCTTCTATTTTTTATTTTTTTTTTTTTGGATCTCCTTAATAGTATCTTGATTGTTGCCTTTTTGAGCCTCTTTTGCCATCTGATTTAGTCTATTTTTAAGGTGTTATTTCTTTCAGTCAGGTTGTTTATTCTCCTTTCATGATTTTCTTGTATTGTTCTAATTTCTCATCCTAATTTTTTCTCCACTTCTCTTATTTGATTTTGAATATCCTTTTTAAACTCCTCTATGGCCTGTAACCAGCTCATATTTTTCTTGGGATCTTTTGGTGCAGTAGTTCTGACTTGGCTCTCTTCCTCCTGTTCCATGCTCTGATCCTTTTTCCCCCCACTACAGGAGTTTAAAGGTGGGTTGCTCTGGTTTTTTTTTTTTTTTTGCTTTCTTTGCCTACTCATGTCACCACTCAGTTAATTCCATTTTGGGCTTTTGCCACAGCAGAACTCTGCTACTAGAAATGGGAGCTTTATCCCAAACACTGTGTTTGCCCAATATATTAGTTGGGTGCCCTCTCTGAAGCCTCCACTTGCTCTGGCAGACTGCTCATGCACCCCAGGACCTCCACCCCAGACAGTGATACAGATCCAAACAGGTTAAAGCAAGAGTGATTACCCCTCAGACTGGTCACTTGGTTCCCTCACAGTCTGCAGACCAGGAACTGAAGCTACCACATGGCAGCTGCCCAGCTGCAAACCTAAGCCACTTCTCGACCCCGCGCTAAAGGCCTGATCACACTCCAAATTCCTAGGTCCCAAAGTCCACACTGCACTGACCTCTAACTTTGTCCTTGGAATCTATGGGTTGATAATTCAGGAAAATGACACAGCTGCTAGTGATCTAAAGTCCCTCCAGCCAGTGGCTGCTCAGGCTGCCCTGGGCCTAAGACCACTGGCTCCAGCAGGGCTTGTTTCAGTTCCCAGAGTGCTGCACTGGCCACTTGTTGCCGGCCTGCCAGGCTGTCCTCAGTGAGAGGTTGACTTCTCTTTGTCATTTTGTGGTTTCTGTAGCACCAAAGTTTGTCTAGACTCATTTTGTGCTTGAATTTGGGGAGGTGGGAGCTGGAGCTATGAGGAAAACTTGTCTCTACTCCACAATCTTGACTATGCACCCCACATATGAGATAATTTATCCCATTCTATCTCTCCCCATCTCCTTTCATTATATTTCTTTCTCATCTCTTAATTCGACCTTTTAAGTATCATCCCTTCCTATTAAATTGGTCCTGTGCCCTCTGACTAACTATACCTGTAAACATATATACACACACATATACATTCATATACCCATATACCCTCCTTTATAGGCATACACACAGACACACACATACACACAAAGATATATATATATATATATATGTATATATATATATATGTATATACTATACACACACACATATATTCATTTCCATTTCCTTCAAATATTCTCATACTGAGAAAAGTTTTATAAGTTAAAATTATCATGTTTTCCATGTAGTAATACATTCTCATTGAATTTGGTTCTGGGAGAGATTGACATACATACTAAATGGGAAATCTCAACCTGCAGCAGAATAGGTGGAAGGGGGATGAGAGGAGGGATGATGGATGGGAGGGCATCCTTGGGGGGAGGGGAAGTTGGAAGTACCCACTATAGAAGAGGGACAGGATCAAGTCGGGAATGGACCAGGTGGGGGGTGGGATGAGTGGGAGGGAATTATAAGCAGCCTTGTGCAATATATCTACTATGGTAATGTTTTGCATAGCTAGACATGTACAACATATACTGAATTACTTAATCTCCCAGAGGGAATGGGTGACAAGAGAGGAAGGAAATGGATCTGAAATTTGAGGTCTTAAGATTAAATGTTTCAAATATATATAAATACTATTATTAATACTCTTTTGCTTATAATTTGTATATAAGATGTGCAGGCATTGGGACACAAAGGTTCACCTTCCTCTAATGGAAAAGTCGAAGGGGGTATGGGAGAAGATATGGGAGAGAGCAGATTGGAGCAAACGATATCTTATGGGACTGCTATTCTGGGAGGGTGGGTAGGGGAAAAACAGGGGGGAAAATAATTGTAACTCAAAATATGGCAGAAATGAATGATGTAAAACAGAAGTTAATAAAGCATTTGTTTAAAGAAAAAAAAGAATGCTTGAAACCCCTCTTACATTGAATGACCTTATTGTCCCCTGAAACATGATACTCAGTTTCCTGGGTAGGGGACTGTTGATTTTAATCACAG
The DNA here is from genome assembly GCA_011680675.1 of Gymnobelideus leadbeateri. Classification (NCBI taxonomy): domain Eukaryota; kingdom Metazoa; phylum Chordata; class Mammalia; order Diprotodontia; family Petauridae; genus Gymnobelideus; species Gymnobelideus leadbeateri. The sequence goes on from WOXC01004969.1 coordinate 559,651, forward strand.
CTCCTTTGTCCTCTGGAATATCATATTCCAAACCCTTTGATCCTTCAGTGTAGAAGCTGCTAGAACCTTTGCTATAATGATTGTGTTTCCACAGTATTCAAATTTTTCCTTGCTGGCTTCTTGTAATATTTTCCCCTTGATCTGGGAACTCTGGAACCTGATGATAATATTCCTAGGAATTTTCTTTTTGGGATCTTTTTTATGAGGTGATCAGTGGATTCATTTAACCTCTATTTTGGCCTCTGGTTCTAAAACATCAGGGCAATTTTCCTTGAGAATTTCTTGAAGAATGTTTTCTACTCTGCTATCTTGAATCTCCCCCCACAAAGGAAATCTTTCAAAAACAAAAATGTATAAACAAACAATGTTACTGGATAACCCTGAGAGGAGTGTTGAAATGTAACATATCTGGCCTTCAAAAGGCAGGGTCCAGAGTGGTCACTTTCATAAATCCATGAGGTCAATAGGATTTTGTCTCTGAGAGTCTCCCTGAGGTTTTTTTGAACTGCTTTTTAGTTCTACTCATCTCTGCTTTGATTTATTTATTAGGAAATGATGTTAATATTAAACAAATGATAAAATTATATTGTTTTTACTGTATGTCAGGTATGATGCTAAACATGCGGGATACAAATACAACAAAAGAATACATTCTCTGCCTTCACTAAAACTTGTCTTTTAATGGAGGAAGACAACATATAACAGGGAGCAGGAGAGTGATAAGGACCAATTATATGGAAATAATAGCAAAACATAGTGAGATAATGGGAAAGTTCATCTATTAGAGGTCAGAGCAATTCCAGGGCCAGAGTCTAAGTTTGGGGATGAAGGAGATGAAGAGGATAAGAATAGTAGTGACAATGATGGTGACATTGGATATTATGTCTAGAAATTGACATATAAGCCTTATTATCAGCAGAAGAAATATCATTTGCAGGGCACATATTCAAAAATTATTCTCTCTCTATAAAAGTGTTGGAGTTTATATCATAACCTGCTAACTCAGTTGTTTGCCATATTTATCCCATCAACAAGTGATCCAAGTAAGTACTAATTGGCCCTTTTTCTATTCTTTTCTTCCCATTTTAATGGTAATTGATTTACCTCAATAAATTGTATGGCATTATTTTAGTCTATATTGATATAGTTTTCCACTCACATTCCATTTTGTTATAAAGAGCTTGCTCTAAAAAGTCAATAGATTTATTTTAATTGAATTCCCTTCATTTTTCTTGATTTCTTGTTCAAGCTTTGTTCTCATTGTTATCTTTCCTGGGGATATGTAGTTCTCTGATGTTGGGAAGAACTGAATCAGTCAAAGATTGATTCCCACAATGATAATGAAGTATTTTCTCTATTGTAAAATGCTTTCAATTTCAGTTTTGTGGTGTTCCTTTACTTTTTATATTGTGATATCATCAAGTTAAATCTGCATACCATGTATTATTTTCTTAAAACACACTATCCATTATGTATAGCCATGAGACTTCTGTGTAGACCGTAATTTTTCTTCTTTTACTCTTTATTCGTTACCCATATTTTTGCAGTATTTTTTCAACTTACCCCCACTTTTTGTATTAAAGCCACTAAATACCAAAATATCTATTTGTTAAAGGTGAAGAGTCAGGTGTACAATGGTAGATCCACAATCCATTGTATCAGAATCTCACATTTAGAGTATTAATGTGTTAAGCTAAAATGTATAAATGGTTTTAAAAATGTGTGGCCATAGGCGTCATCAATTTTCTTTTTCTGACACCTATAGTGCCAACATGATATTTGTAGCACCTATGGCAGCTATGAATATGCCTGCATAATTCTGAATCACAAAATGTAATGACTTTCCATATGGAAGACAGAAACAAAAGATTTATTCAAACACCAGAAAGCCGAATCCATCATAGCAACAATGAAATCTATACACAATAACAATGCTGGGGGCACTATCATCCCCAAGCCTTGCCCCTACCCTGCTAGGGCCTCCCTATAAGCATGCACAGATAGCTTCCTGCTTCTTCTTTCTCCCTAAATTATAATTGCTTTGACCAACTTCCTCTAGGCTCTGCTCCACCCTTCCTGCTCCACCCAATCAGGAGGTTACTCCCACCGCAGGCTTATGTGACTCAAACTCATGTAAATTAAGCTTCCATGTGTCTTAAGCAGAAAAATTAATTGAAAAGATCTTCCCATTTATATCACCATTACAACACTTTATCAAAATCGTTAGAGAAATTGAATTGATTTTCAGAGCTTTGAAGAGGATTTCATAGTTATATTTCCTAGGTTGATATGGCCAAAGTAGTCATTACCAAGTCTATAGGTACTTGGTGGATCTTAAAACAAACAAACAAAAAAATAGACTTTTTCTATTGTCCAAACTACTAGAAACCATTCCATTATTATCATTTTGCCAAAGGTTGTACTCTATTGCCATAAAGTTTGAGAGCCAAACTCAACTTTCCTGAAACATTGAAACATTAGAATAGGACTTTGTAGTGGTATTTATCATAATATAGCTTAATGTGTCAAATGAATGCTCAGTCAATACCTTCTTGATCTATCAGCATCATATTATTTTCAAAACATTGTAATTAGAAAGTTCTTGGGTTGCCAATAAGCTACACTAGGAGGCATTTGGCTAGGTCAGACTATTCCTTGTATATGTGTGAAATTTTCAATAAAATCACTTAAATAGCAGTTAGGAAATTCAGAGATTTTAAAATAACTTTTCTAAGATAATCTTCATTGTGAAAATTTAATGTTTATGAAGAAATCAGTCATTATTAAATAAACTGTTGTGCCTTCATTCACTGATAGCATTACTATGTTTTCAGGAATTTAGGTACAAAACAAATACATACACACACACATTAGTTCCAACAGCTTTAGTACAGTTTTAAGCCACTAAACTTTATAATTGCACTGAGATTCTAAGACTTTCAGGTCAACTAGTATTAAATATATATATATATGCCCATGCACAGGTGTTTGTGTGTATACATATACACTTGTGTGTGTGTGTGTGTGTGTGTGTGAAATCTAGTAAATTTACACCCACAACATAGTTAGATGAATGCGATAAAATATCAGTTAATTCAAAGAATACAATATTAAACACTGTGAAACCAGTTATTTCATACTGCCTGAATAAAAAAAATCCTCCTTGAATTTCAATCAATCTTCCTAATAGTTGTATAAAAATTTGTTAGTAATACCTTAAACAGGGAAAACAAATTGAAAGAGGCCTATGACAGTTAATACTAGTGAAATATTGGCCATACAGTAGGTACTCAATAAAAGCATGTTAAATGGATATACAAAATTGGGAAAGTGCCAGTAACTGAAGTTTGAATTCTCTCTCCTTATAAACACAGCAAAGGTAGAAACTACCAGACAATTTTCTACTTCATATTCAATCGACATTTTCTTTACTATTTTATATATCACTATTTCAGATTGTGGCAATTTTCTCCTCACCAGTTTCCCAGGATACATTACTACCTCATTTCTATCAATTCTACATGCTGCTGCCAAGGAAATCCTTCTTGTCTACAGGTTCATCTTTTCCTCAAAAGGCTACAATCAGAAAATCACATATTTGAGAACTAAAAGGGATCTTGAGAAACAGCCAGTGCTTATCCTGCTTTAGGAAGAATCACATTTCAACTTCCCAATATAAATAATATCCTACTATAAAGATTTTCACCAACCTACTAGAAAAGGAGATTCTATACTTCCAAGATAACCTATTTCGTTGCTTACTACCCACTTTTGTCCAGAAATGCCTACTCATATAATTTATTATGAAATACTAATCATTATGAAGTCACAATTCAGGTTTCTGTTTTCTAGATACTATCATCCCAGTTTCTTAAACCTTTTTTTATGTGCCTTATTTTATAACATTAAACTGTTGAAAATGTATTTCTCCTCTGCCTAAAAGATTCAAACCCTACCTCTACTTAATATTCAATATGTCATCTAGGATAAATCCATTAACCTCTGTTGGTCTCAGTTTCCTAAGCTTTAAATGAAGGGATTTGATTGACTGACATTGACAGTGCCCTGCAGAACTAACTGTGTTAATTTATATTCCTCACAATTCTCATAGATATAATATTTAAGGCTGACCCTAATATGGTCATGAATGATATGGATTATGAACTAGGTAATTTAGTCAATGATCTATCTTAGTGTTCTATCTTCAATGGATGTGTAATCATATTGATTTCAGAATGCATTACACTGGTACATATTGAATCTCATGGACACTTTCCCTTTTGCTCCTTATCTGGTCTTTTCCCTCTATTGATTATCTTCTTAACATGCTGGGTTAAGGGTTCCTTCTCACAGGCCATTTTAGCATTTCATGGATTCCAATACAGCACTCAATCTACCTGTATCCAGAATAAATATGTAATACAGTTGTGTTTATAATATTGTGTTTGTATATAATATTGTATTTGTAATCTGACATAACCAAATGCCTCCTAGTGTAGCTCATTTGCAGTCTAAGAACTTTCTAATTACAATATTTTGAAAATAATATGATGATGATAGATCAAGAAGGTAATGACTGAGCATTCATTTGACCCATCAAGATATATTATGATGAATACCTCTACAAATGTAATACAATATGTAATACATTACTAAATATGTAATACAATACTTTTTTCCAAACATTGTAAATATGGATAAATTAAGGCCCAGAATGACTTGCCCGAGGTCGGGTGTCAAGTGGCAGACTCTGGGAAAACATATTGCCCATTTATTTTGAGGCGATTAGACCTCAAACCTGATCTGAGTTATGATTCAAATGCCTGCCATTTTTCCTTTCTCTTTATTTTTTTTTGTTCAAATTTTTGCCTATTGTTCTCTTGAAAATTCCTGATGTTGGCCTTTCCCACTCCACCAACATTTTTTCTTTGTTTCTTCCATTGACACCTGAATTTCCTCTCTTCTTTTCACCCTTTTTCTTCAGTAGTTTATTCTGCCTCTAGTAGCACACCTCATCTATACTTCTTTCACTCTCTTTTGTTCTCCCATCTGCATTTTATTTCCTGAGAGTCCTCTCAATGACCCATTTACTCAAGCAAAGTTAACTAATACAGTCAATTGAGGAGAAGCCCTTAAGAATCAAAGATAAAGAAGACTAAGGAGAAGAGTTTTGCCATTATTGTTGATTTTGCTTTGAAATTTTTAGATTATGGCAATTGCTTCATATTTCATTTTTAATGAGAGTAAAATAGTTAAATTGTTATAAATGGTTTCCTATATTTAGCCAGGTTTTAAGACCTTTTCATTAACCTGTTTATGACGACAGGTCAGATGATCCTTAATCCTTTTATTTCTGCCATGGTCCATAATACAGGCATATAAAAGGTACCTTGTGTAACCAAATCAAAATTATATACTTTTGCCAAAAGAATTTTGGAAAATAAATTATCTCATGTCTCTCCGTAACAAGCAAAGTTTTTGTTTTTTTTTTCTAAAATTCAGCCAGCTGCATGCTAAGTTTGTGAGTCCTTAATAATTAGATATATGCATAAACTTTTTTGTGATATTATATCTTGGTAATATGTTGCAGTTCGTGATTCGGAAAAATGACGTCTTAGAATTACTTTCTAATTCTATAGTCAATTACTCTCTGAAATAAAATCTATTTTGTTTGTAATTCCTTAGATTCCTTTCAAGTTTGATACTCTAAGGATCCAGTATCTATTTGTGTAAGTTTTAAATTCACTTGCAGATCACAAATGTGCTAAAACTTGGCATATGTTATTTGAGCATGCTGTTATCCAGAAATACCACCTTTAGTCAGTTTAGGAATGTCCAGTATTGTCTAAGGTGTAGTGGATAGAGCACTGAACTTGGAGCAAAGAAGATGAAGGTTCAAATGCCACCTCCAAAACAATTTTTTTTACACCAGAGGTTTTACTTAACTTCTCTCTTTTTTTTTCCTCTTTCTGTTTCCTAATCTATAAAATGAGTGAGAAAGAGAGGGACTGGACTCAAAGACCTATGGCCTCATATGTAAATGGAAATAATCATCTATAAACTCTGTGGTGAATCAGTGGTCTATAAGGCTTATTCCATCATAAATTCCATAATCTTCAGACTAATAATAAAAAAAAAAACTTTTCTTCTTCTTAATATTTTCCAGAACCTATGCAGTATCCAGGTATTACTGGTCACTGACAAATCCTAATGACATAGACATTGACTTAGTTGAGATCTTAATATTTAATTTTCTTTTAATATGCATTTTTGTTTCCTAATTAAGAAACATTTTGTAGCAGAGGGTAAGTGATAGAGGACCAAAATTTTAGATGCAGAGCAATTTAAAATAAAATTGCAAATATGATGATATCCCTCTAATCTTTTGAGCCTGTGTTTGCAAATTGAAAAATGGCAGCCTCTAAAAGAATGCCTTTTTTTCCTCTTTGTTATCTGAGATTAATTCTACTGACCTAATAAGACTTTTGGAATGATCCCTATTAAGTAAAGCTGATTTCAGAAACAGTATTTAGAAATATTAGAAACTCAAACTATCATACTAAACTAAGGAATGTGACTCCATACAAATATTGTCTGACAGTGACCTAATTAGATTTATTTGCATACTAATGAGACTTTGGAGGAGATAAGCAATAGCATGCTTGTAATAGATAATTAATTTGTGTTTCAAAATAAGCTACGGATATTTATTTTTATTTTTATATTATTTTTTAAAGCAATCGGGGTTAAGAAACTTGCTCAAGGTTACAGGGCTAGTCATTATTTATGCGTGGGTGCTCATTTTCTGAGGCTGGATCTGATCTCAGGTCCTTCTGACTCCAGGACCGGTGCTCTATTCACTGCGCCACCTAGCCACCCCTAGCTATGGATATTTAACAACAATTCATATGACACATTGAATTAAAAGAGTTGTTCAAGTTGTTCAAGTCATAACAATCAAGTACTGCCCAAGCTTTTCAGTTCTGCTGAAACTCCAATTGAACAGAGCCTTTTTGTAGAAATGGTCACCACACTATTTCCTTCTAAAGTTAATTTTCAAAAGTAAAAAGTAGTGAGAACGAAAAAAGAGCTAAATATTACTTCCCCATGCCAAGAAACACAATGTGTTAATTAAAATACTTTGTACTTTTGTAGTATTTCTCACTTGGGTAGCTCAAAAGTATTTTCAAACAGTTTCACATTATTCTTAAGTCTCAAGATCACCATTCTGCAGTGGATGAAATGGAGTCATTGAGAGGTGAAGTGACTTAGGTACGGAAAGCAATTGAAAATAACAAATGTAACAGCCTTCAGCACTCTTCATTCCACTTTCTAAAATGAAATAATGAGTTATATAACTGTGTAAACTGACCCTGACAACTAATAATAAGCTCATCAGCTATGTCAAATACAGTGTCCATTATTAATAATGAAATGGTGAGTTATCAAGAAAGTTTCTGCCAATTTACTGCATCTGGATAAGAAAAAAAGGATTTAGAAATGATTTATAGAATGCTTTCCACTTTGGGGCTATTAATCTCACTTTCATTTAAAGTTGAAACTATATTTTCATGAAGAAAAGTCACTCTACAGTATGGCTGTTCTGTTATCAATTACTGTATGCCTAGTCAGTCTGGAATTTAGCACTGATGACATAATTGTGGGTGCATAGCCCCTAAAATATTTTTATCCAAGAAAATGCCCAACAATCACATTAAAAAACAATTTCCCATGGGGCAGCTAGGTGACGCAGTGAATTGAGAACCAGCTACGGAGTCAGGAAGACCTGAGTTCAAATGCCAGCCATGTGACATTGGGCAAGTCACTTAACTCCAATTGCCCTGCCCTTCACCCTCCAAACAAAACAAAACACTGTCTCAAGTAATCCCAAAATTTGTTCCACTTGAGAGCCAATGATTGTTTATATATGTAGTAACTGATAACATAATCAAAGTTTAGTGTCATTTGAATGAGCAGGTATGTAAAAGACAAGTGGTAATTCAGACTTGGTAAAGTATGATGATGAAGTCACAAATAATTTCTGATAGACAACATGTGGGACCCAAGAAGGAAGCTGACCATTTTGAGTATACTACTGCTGATCATTAGACCAATTCATACAAATATTTGGGGACGTGTACCTGTGTAATCTACACATTTATATTGAGATTATGTAAATTGATACAGATTAATCTAAGGGCTTAATGAAATATAACAAAAACGGTCATTTATGGAAAGAATCCTTCATTTAAAATGAGAACTGCCATGTTGCTATTTTGGTTCCTTCCACCCCTACCTCTGTGTCCTGAACATCTCTGGGATTCAGTTTCCTGATTGATGTAATGAGGGTTTTGATGAGATGGCCTCTGAGGCTCTATTTAGCTCTGCATTGATTATGATTATGATGATGATGATGATGATGATGATGATGATGATGATGATGATGATGATGATGATGATGAATTGGAGCAGGAAGAGGAGGAGAAAGAAGAAGAAGACCATTATGATAACAATGATTCCTAAGATTCCTTTTGGTAGTCACTCAGTTAAATGTAAGCTTCTCCCAAGTAGGGATTATTTCAATCATTGTATTGTTCATTCAATCATCCCAAGAGCCTTGTGCAGTGTTTTTCACATAGTTGAAAATTATTAAATACTTGATTGACTGATTCTTTCACAAACTGGCTATATTCCTTTGAACAATTATTTACCTTCCCCATTGGGTTCCAGTATTTTTAAAATGGAAACGAAGTCTACTTCTTCCTCCTGAAGTGGGACAAATATGTGATTATATAATGAAAACTATAAAACACTTCATAAATGTAGGGTAATATTTTTAATATCCAATATCTATCTCCTCAAACACTATGTTCAATACCGTTTTTTTTTCTTTTCCCTCAGAAACCTAAAGGGATTTGTGTGTGTTTATCACTGTATTGTTTTTGTTTTAACCATCTTTTCTCTTTGGTCCAAAAAAATCCCTTCCAGTATATAAACATGGCCACTGTTTGATGAAATCTGTCTATGAAATCTATCACTCAGCTCATATGTTAACATACAAATTTTGACTTTTTTGATACAAGGAAATTCCCCCAACAAGAACTGGGAAGTTACTATGTAATTGACAAAACAAACTGCTAAAAAAAGTTTTTTGTTTTCTGTTTTTTAAAGTGTCTTCCTGGCTTGCCAATGGCCTACTCACTAAATTGTTAGCAACTGTTAGCATCTGAAAATAAACCTACCTACATCAAATTTTGATATTTCTTGGCAAAATGTATTTAAATTAAAGACAGAGAGTCATCTGAACTGTAGTACTTTGAAGTGATTAATCTTGACCTAAATCAAATCACAGTGTTTCCAATTCACCTACATGCAGCTTATTATCTCACATCATTTCATGTCCTTTCAGAACACACACATGCAAGCTGTATCTGTGCCAGACAAACACATTTGAACACTAACTTTTTGTTTATGCAATTATTTTTTTAAGAATACACATTTTTAAGCTGCAAGAAGACAATTTTTCTGTGTGGTCCTTCCATGAGCTGAGTAAATATTGCTCCAATCATTAAGCAAGCATCTTGCAGGAAGCAGCAAATTCTGGCTTCCCTAATTTGTCTGTGTTCTCTAAGGTAGCGCTCTAAAAGTCACCTTGGATGCATGTGATAGCAGCTAGCAACACATCACTAAAATGACATTTCTTTTCTAAAAAAAGTACTTTCTACTCACTTCAGATAAAAATAGCCAGGCCTCCAGCAGTGCTCCACTTTTTATGGTCTCATGGCCAAGCACAGGGAGGTTTATTGAAAAATAACATGAACCTAAAGAACATCCACTTGATTGTAAGTGATCCCAAAGACTGAGAGAGCAGATTTCAGATGATTTTGAAGCACTGTTATCCTGTTCTGGCTATGTTATATGAATATGACATTCTAGCTGTAGGCACATAAACCATCAGGGTGAGGAAAAGATAACAAAAATGTCCAGGACTGAAGTACAAACCAATGACTTATCTTGACATTTTTTTTCATTCTAGGGTAGTTTAGCCAGCTATGTTTATCTTGACCTTCCAATTCCTCTTCATAAATACATGAGATAGCTTCTTCAACTTCTCCTTGATTATGTATATATATATTACACTATTATGTATCTAGATTTCTGATTAACCCTTTTGGGGGAAGTGTGATGGTTGGGGCAGGAAGGATACACTTTTATTGATAAATTTCATTCATATATAGCCTAAATTTCACTGTACATATTCTTCTTCCTTCTTCCAGATAGCCATTCTATACAACAATGCCTTTCTTTGGAGAATAAAAAAAAAAACAACAACACACACAGCAAAATTATCTATCTACCTATCATCTATGCATACCTTTACCTATATCCATACATTTTACCTACATCCATACCTTTCCCTTTTGTACCTCTGCCTTCACTTTTTTTCTCTCTCCCTACCTCTATCTCTATATAACATCAGTTTCTATTTCTTCTTTGATTTTGTCTATGTTGAGATCTGGCTTCAGAACATATGTGGACTTAGACAAGTTCTTTACAGTCTCTGGGATTCATTTTCCTTACCTGTCAACACAAAGTGGTAGAACTAGATAGTCACTGGGTTGATAAATCTCATGACAAAAATTTACCATCATATGATCCTATATTCCTAAGGATTTTAAAAGACCTACAACCTATGATCCAATGAACTTATCATGCACTTCACCACAAATGAGTTTTGCTTGTGCTATCTCTAGCTCTGGATTACCATTATGAACATTCCAATTATAACTAATCAACAACTGGATACTTCTAGGCGAGAGAGGGACATAGAGCACATACTATTTTCATCGTCATAGAAAATAACAAGAAAGAATGCTTTCAGATTCTGTCCCATAAAAATTCAGGAAATGTGTGTGTGTGTGTGTGTGTGTGTGTGTGTGTGTGTGTGTGTGTGTGTGTGAGAGAGAGAGAGAAATGCCATGTAAAGAAACTCTCTCCTGAAATGAATGTTAGCACTTTCTCTCATAGTCTTAGAGTGTAGTTTAGAATACTAAGGACTTAATTACCTGTAAGTCTCTTTTTTAGTATAATACAGGAAGGAAAGCAGTTGAAACAGAAGCACCAAACTATCTCAATAATCTGTATTCTTATTTCTTTTTACTCCATCCTTATTTATTCTGGTCTTCTTTCTTTCTTTTTCCTTATTAAACAAGTGCTTCATTAACTTCTGGTTTACATTATTCATTTCCACCAGATTTGAGTTACAATTTTCCCCCATTTTTCCCTACCCACCACCCCAGAACAGCAGTCCCACTAGATATCCCCTCATCCAATCTGCTCTCTCCCATATCCACTCCCATACCCCTTTCGACTTTGCCATTAGGCCAAAGTGAATCTCTGAGCCCCAAAGCCTGGACATCTTATGAAGCATTTAATTTTAAAACTTCAATTTTCAGATATATTCCCTTCCTCCCTTGTCACCCACTCCTTCTGAGAAGATAAGCAATTCAGTATGTGTTATACATGTATAGCTATGCAAAACATTACCATAGTAGATATGTTGTAAAAGACTGCTTATATTTCTCTCCCACCCATCCCACCTCCCACCTGGTCCATTCCCTACTTTTATCCTGTACCTCTTTGATAGTGGGTACTTCCAACCTCCCCTCCCCCCAGAATGCCCTCCCATCCATCATCCCCCCTCATCCGCCTTCCCCCTATTCTGCTGCAGGTTGAGATATCCCATTTAGTATGTATGTGATTCTCTCCTTGAGCCAACTTCAATGAGAATATGCTTTTGCCTTTTTGCCTTCCTGTTCTTTTCCTCCCCTGCAACTACTTCCTCTTGCCTCTTCTACATAAGATAGTTTACCCTACCCTGTCTCTCCCCATCTCCTCTTGCCACTTTCCTCTCTCACCTCTTAACTTCACCCCTTATGAATCATCCCTTCCGGGTGGCTAGGTGGCCCAGTGAGCAGAGCACCCACCGTGGAGTTAGAAGGACCTGAGTTCAGATCTGGCCCTAGACACTCAACAAACACAAACAAAAACCCAGCCGTGTGACCCTGGGCAAGTCACCCAAACCCAATTGCCCTCTAAAAAAAATCATCCCTTCCCATCAAATTCAAGTTGTGCCCTCTATACATGTATACCTGTAAACATATGCCCATATACGCTTCTTCAATTATTTTCATAATGAGACAGTTTCATCAGACACAGTTATTATTTTTCCATGTAGGAATGTTAATAGTTCAACTTTGATAAGTTCCTTTTGATTTCTTTTTCCTAAATACCTTCTCAAGCATCTCTTGCTTCTTGCATCTAAATGTCAAATTTTCTATGCAATTTTCAATTTTCAATTTCAATTCAATTCAATTTTCTATTCTATTCTGTTTTTTTTCCTTAGGAATGCTTGAAAGTCCTCTATTCTACTGAATGACCATATTTTCCCCTGAAACAAGATACTCAGTTTTGCTGGGTAGGTGATCCTTGGGTTCAGTCCCAGCTCTTTTGCCCTCTGGAATATCACATTCCATGCTCTTCGATCCCTCAGTGTAGAAGCTGCCAGGTCCTGTGCTATTCTGAAGAATATTACAATAGTAAGGTCTTTGTGGGAGGAGATGCTCTGTGGGTCATTCAAAGAGACAATGGGATTGATGTATTTTATATAGAAGGCCACCCTTAAAGTCAGAAAGAGGGGTCTTTGAGTCTCAACTCATGGCCAACTGTGTACCCCAGGTAGGTTTGTCACTTCTCTGTGCCTCAGGCAACTTTTTAAATATATATTTGAAAAATTTAATCTTAAGACCTTGAATTTCAGATCCATTTCTTTCCTCCCTTGTAACCCATTCCCTCTGGGGAGATAAGTAATTCAGTATATGTTGTACATGTCTAGCTATGCAAAACATTATCATAATAGATATATTGTACAAGGCTGCTTATAATTCCCTCCCACTCATCCCACCCCCCACCTGGTCCATTCCTTACTTGATCTTGTCCCTATTCTATAGTGCGTACTTCCAACCTCCCCTCACCCCAAGGATGCCCTCCCATCCATCATCCCTCCTCCCATCTCCCTTCCCCCTATTCTGCTGTAGGTTGAGATATCCCATTTAGTATGTATGTCATTCTCTCCCTGAACCAAATTCAATGAGAATGTGGTTTTGCCTTTTTGCCTTCCTTTTCTCACCCTCCCTTGCAACCACTTCCCCTTGCTTCTTCTACATAAGATAGTTTGCCCTACCCTGTCTCTCCCCATCTCCTCTTGCCACTTTCCTCTCTCACCTCATAATTTCGCCCCTTGAGAATCCTCCCTTCCCAAAAAATTCAACCTATGCCCTCTGTCCATATATAACAGTAACCATATACACACACATTCACATATGTATTCATATGACCACACACACTTCTTCCATTATTTTCATAGTGAGAAAGGTTTCCTTAGTCACATTTATTGTTTTTCCATATAGGAATGTAAATAGTTCAACTTTGATAAGTTCCTTTTGATTCCTTTTCCCTGATTACCTTCTCAGGCATCTCTTGCTTCTTGTGTCTGGATGTCAAATTTTCTATTCAATTCTGGCATTTTCCTCAAGAATGCTTGAAAGTTCTCTATTCCACTGAATGACCATATTTTCCCCTGAAACAAAATACTCAGTTGTGCTAGGTAGGTGACCCTTGGGTTCATTCCCAGCTCTTTTGCCCTCTGGAATATCATATTCCATGCCCTTCGATCCCAGTGTAGAAGCTGCCAGGTCCCATGCTATTCTGATTGTGTTTCCACAATATTGAAATTGTTTCTTCCTGGCTGCTTGTAGTATTTTCTCCTTGATCTGGGGATTCTGGAACCTGGATATAATATTCCTAAGAGTTTTCTTTTTGGGATATTTTTCACGAGGTGATTGGTGGATTCTTTCAACCTCTATTTTGTCCTCTGGATCTAAAACATCAGGGCAATTTCCCTTGAGAATTTCTTGAAGGGTGATTTCTAGGATCTTTCTTTGATCATGGCTTTCAGGTAGTCCAATAATTTTTAAATTATCTCTCCTGGATCTATTTTCCAAGTCAGTGGTTTTTCCCATGAGATATTTCACATTGCTTTCTAATCTTTCATTTGTTTGGATCTGCTTAACAGCATCTTGATTTCTCATAAAGTCATTAGCTTCCATTTGCTCCAATCCAACTCTGAAGGAATGAATCTTCTCAGTTAACTTTTGAGATTCTTTTTCCATCTGGCAAATTCGACTTTTTAAGGCATTCTTCTCCTCATTGGGCTTTTGGGCCTCCTTTGCCATTTGAGTTAGTCTATTTTTTAAGGTGTTGTTTTCCTCAGTCAGAATGTTGACCCTCATTTCATACTTTTCCTACATCCGTCTCATTTCTCTTCCCAATTTTTCCTCCATTTCTCTTATTTGATTTTTAAAGTCCTTCTTAAGGTCCTCTATGGACTGCAACCCGCTCATGTTTACCCCTGGGGCTTTTGGAGTAGGACTTCTGACCTCACAGTCCTTTTCCCACTCTATGCCCCCAAAATAGGAGTCTAGGGTTGCATTTTTCTGTTTCCTTTGCCTTGGCATGTTGCCACTTAAATACTTGACTTTTGGGCTTGTTGCCACACTATGGCTTTAAGGCCAGATAGAGGAATTTTCGTCCTGAACGTGTGGGGGATAACTTCTGTTTCTGGATGCTGGAAATCCACCCATGACCTCCACCACAGAGCACAATCCAGATCCAGGGAGGTTAAAGCAAGAACGATTACCCCCCAAGGCTGATCGCTGGATATCCCTACAGTTCACAGGCCAGGAGCAGGAGCTCCCTTTGAAAACTACAAAATGGCGTGTCTCCTCAGGGGCTTCTAGCCCCCAGGGAAGGAAGCTGACGCATTCCCCAAATACTGGTCCCAAAGTCCATAGGGCACTAACCTCTTACTTTGTCTTAGGCATGTTGATAATTCTGGAATCGCCATAGCTGCTGGTGTTCTGGGGACTCTCCAGCCGGGTGCTGGCCCTGCCGCCCTGGGGCTAAAACCTTGGCTAATGGGTACCTGGGCTCTGCTAAGCTCGGCTCTCTGTGCTCTGCGTGCTGTGCTCTGCCGGCTTCCAGAGTGCTGCGCTGGTCCTTCCTGCAGGGCTGCTGGGCTGTCCTCAGTGGGAGGTTAACTTCTCTGTGTCGTTCTGTGGGTGCTGCGGCTCCAAATGTTGTTCAGAGTCCTCTTTTACATAGTTTGGAGGGAATCTGAAGGCAGAGTGGCTTGGATGATCTGTTTCTACTCTGCCATCTTGGCTCTGCCCCCTAGACCTCTTTTTTTTTTTTAAACTGGTGAAACCAATGAAACCCACTCAGAATAAATCTTTTTTTTTTTAAATGGAGTACAATGCTAAATTTAACTTAGAGACTGGTAAAAATAAAGATGTATTTTTTTTCTTATCTTAGTTCACAGAATCCCTGAAATCTGTCATTGGATTGTGAGTAACAAACCATTTTACTACAGTCAAGTGAGTTTATATTGCTGAGAAGGTTTCAGAAAAAATGTATATAGGTCATTGAAAAAATATGAGGACTGAATTTGAAAACTGCGAAATATATAAATAGAATTCCCCACAGGCTATATTAGCAGATATGGGATTTCAAAGAAGAAGGTCCTCAAAATATATCAAAAGAATCAAAGAAAACTATTCACTCAAGTATAAACTAAATGATGGTCAAGTGACCCTAACTTTGCCTTTCAGTTCACTTTCTAGTCAATGTCTTTTCTAAATGAGAAGACATCAAACGGGGGAAAAAAAAAAATAACGTTCTTCTCTGATTCTCTCTTGTCGTCTGGAACTGACTTCTAGCGGCAAAATCAATGGAAGATTGGATCTAGCAAATCTTACCTTGCTATCAAGATTTCAAGTGTGTGCTGGGCAATGAATTGTGTATGTGATGCACAGGGACTAGCCAAGCCAAATTTGGAGAAGCTCATCTCCCAATGCTTAGGTATTGGTGATGATTTTTTTTTTTTTGCTGTATTAGGACATGTAAAACAATGACTATTATGTAGGGGGATGCAATCTATATCAGAAGAAGGAGCATCCATACCCAACAGAGCAAGGATACATAGAGCTACTAAAGGAAGCAGTGCTCTCTAGCACCTAGATAGGGACTTTTTTTGTATTCAGATGTAGAGCAAGAGCTATCAGCCCTTCATTAAAAAGGAAAGTTTACCACTGCTATTATCTCTGTTGTGGTTCTGACTGAATTGATTTCTTTCTTTTTTTCCATTTTAAATTTATTTATTTTTAGTTTTCAACATTCATTTCCACAAGATTTTGAGTTAAATTTTCTTCCTCATCTTTCTCCTACACCCACCCCAAAATAGCAAGCCTACTGAATACCCCTTCCCCTAATTGGTTCCCTCTTATATCTGGCCCCATCACACTCCTAACTTTCTAGTAGGGTGAGATGGATATGTATACACCAGTGCCTGTATAACTTAACTCCCAGTTGCATGTAAAAAACAATTTTTCAACATTTGTTTTTAGGGGGCAGAGCCAAGATAGTAGAGTAGAATCACAAACGTGGCATGGGCTCCCACTCCAATCAATTCCAATACATGTAAACAATGACTCTAAACAAATTTTAGAGCTATAGAACCCATAAAGAGACAGAGAGAAACAAACCTCCCACCAAAGGAAGCCTGCAGGGCAGACAGGAAGTGTCTATCATGCCAATTTGTGAGCAGAGCACAGTCCTGCATGAGCCCTGTAGTTCCAGCACCAGGGTGGCCCCGACCAGTGGCCACCCAAACAGAATTGAGGAGAGTGAATCATCAGTAGCTGTGCTGGTTTCTAGACTTCACAACACACAAAGGCCAAAGACAAAGTAAAAGATCAGTGAGGAACTTTTTTGGGACAGGGGGAGACTGAACAGCATGGTCCACCCCTTCCCCCTGGCTACTTCCAGAGCTCCTGGCCTTCAGATCTTATGGTGGCCAACCACCTCTTCAGAGGGTAATCACTATTGCTTTAACCAGCTTGGATCTAGAAAAAAAGGTCTTGGGTGGTGGTTCTACTGTGTGTGACCATTGAGTCAGAGCTTATGGGGACTGTAGAGAGGGCATCATTCTAATAGCTCTGGAAGCTGAGAAAACCCCAACAATTTGGGACATAATTCCCTCCATTTTGGAAACAGAGTTCTACCATGGCAAAGAGCTCAAAAGTCAAGTAATTGGCTAGCAATGTGAGCAAGCACAGGAAACACAAACAGACCATAAAGTCCTTTGTGGGGACAAAAAGGATGAAGGCATGGAGTGGGCAGAAGATAGCAAAGTCAGAACTTTTGCATCAAAAGCATCCAAGAAAAATATGAATTGGTTACAGGCCATGGAGGAGCTCAAGAAGGATTTTGAAAATCAAGCAAGAGAAGTGGAGGAAAAATACAGAAGGGGAATGAGAATGATGCAAGAAAACCATGAAAAGTGAATCAACAGCCTAAAGGAGATGCAAATATACACTGAAGAAAATAACACCTTAAAAACCAGATTAACTCAAATGGCAAAAGGGGCCCAAAAAGCCAATTTGGAGAAGAATGCCTTAAAAAGCCGAAATTTCCAGACAGAAAAGGAATTTCACCATCTCATTGAAGAGAATAGCTCCTTCAAAATTAGATTGAAGCAATTGGAAACTAATGCTTTTATCAGAAGTCAAGATACTATAAAATAGAGAATAAAATGAAAAAAATATATATATAAGCAATGTGAAATGTCTTATTGGAAAGACCACTGTCATGGAAAATACATCCAGGAGAGACCATTTAAAAATTATTGGACTATCTGAAAGTCATGATCAAAAAAAAAAGTGCCAAGACACCATCTTTCAAGAAATTCTCAAGGAAAATTTCCCTGATATTCTAGAACAAGAGGGAAAAATAGAAATTTAAAGAATTTACCAAATATCTCTTCAAAAAGATCCCCAAAAGGAAACTCCTAGGAATATTATAGCCAAATTCCAAAGTTCCCAGAAAAAGAAGAAAATACTGCAAGCATTCAGGAAGAAACAATGTGAGTACTGTGAAAGCACAATCAGGATATCAAAAGACCTATCAGCACCTACATTAAGGGATCAAAGGGTTTGGAATTTGATATTCTAGAGGTCAAAG
Organism: Gymnobelideus leadbeateri; assembly: GCA_011680675.1. Lineage (NCBI taxonomy): Eukaryota > Metazoa > Chordata > Mammalia > Diprotodontia > Petauridae > Gymnobelideus > Gymnobelideus leadbeateri. The sequence goes on from WOXC01004969.1 coordinate 577,789, forward strand.
GGGCTAGGACTAAAACCAAGAATCACTGCACAGCAAAACAGCTACAGGGGAAAATATGGTCATTCAATGAAATAGAGGGTTTTCAAGCATTCTTGATGAAAGAACCAGAGCTGAAAAGAAAACTTGACTTCAGATACAAGAAGCAAGAGCAGCATGAGAAGGTAAACAGGAAAAATAAATCATAAGGAACTTATCAAAGTCAAACTATTTTCATTCGTACATGGAAAAATGATTATTGTAACTTGTAAGACTTTTCTCAGTATAAGGATAGTTGAAGGGAATAGGTATTATATACGTATGTATAGGGTGGTTTATGTGTATATAAAATCCCTCAGTATATAAGCTGCTAGATCCTGTGTTATCCTAATTGTATTGCCACAATATTCAAATTGTTTCTTCCTTGCTGCTTGTAATATTTTCTCCTTGATCTGGGAATTCCAGACCTTGGCTATAATATTGCTAGGACTTTTCTTTTTGGGATCTTTCTCAGGAGTTGATCAGCAGGTTCTTTCAACTTCTATTTTGCCCCTTGGTTCCAAAACATCATGGCAATTTTCCTTGAGAATTTCTTGAAGGATTATTTCTAGGTTTTTTTTATCATGGCTTTCAGGTAATCCAATAATTTTCAAATAATCTCTTTTGGATCTATTTTCCAGGTCAGTGGTTTTTCCAATGAGATATTTCTCATTGCCTTCTATTTTTTCATTTGTTTGGATCTGTTTAATAGTATCTTAATTTCTCATGAAGTTATTAGCTTCTGCAGGAATGATTCTCCTCAGTGAGCTTTTAAGATGATTTTCCATCTGGCAAATTTGGCTTTTTTAAGGCATTTTTCTCCTCATTGGCTTTTTGAGCCTATTTTTCTATTTCAGTTTTTCTATTTTTAAGGTGTTATTTTCTTTAGACATCTTGTTGATTCTCATTTCATAATTTTCTTGCATCATTCTCATTTCTTTTCCCAATTTCTTCCTCTACTTCTCTTATTTGGTTTTCAAAATCTTTTTTAAGGTCCTCTGTGAGCTGTAATGACCTCATATTTTTCTTGGATGCTTTCCATGCAGGAGTTCTAATTTTGTTGTTTTCCTCCTGTTCCATGCTTTGATAATTTTTGTCCCCAAAATGGGAGTGTAAAGTCACATTGCTGTGCTTGCTTTGCTTCCTTTGCTTGCTCATGTTGCCACTCAATTACTTGACTTTTGAGCTTTTTTCCACAGTTGAACTTGGCTACCAGAAAGGGAAGCTTTGTCCCAATAGCTTAGGTTTTCTCAGTTGCTGGAGTTATTAGTTGGGTACCCTCTCAGAAGCCTCCACACACTCTGGCAAAGTGGTCACAGAGCTCAGGACCTCCACCCTACACAGTGACCTAGATCCATGCAGGTTAAAGCAAGAGTGATTACCCCTCAGAATGGTCCCTTGATGCCCCTACAATCTGCATGGCAGGAGCTCTGAAGCAGCCACATGGAGGTGGCACCTGCATAGCCTTGGCATCTCAGCCACTCCTCCCTCCAGGGGTAAAGACTGCACTGCACTCCTGTACTCCCAGTACTGAAAACCTACACTGCACAGACTTCTCACTTTGTCCTTAGCATTTATGGGTTGATAATTCTTAAAACTTCCACAGCTCCTGTTGACCTGAAGTCCCTCCAGCTGGGTTTTGTTGTGGCTTTCCTGAGGCTAAAACATCTGGCTCACTTGGGGCTGGGCTCAGCTCCCAGAATGCAGAATACAACTCGTTCCTGTTGGCCTGCTGTACAGTCTTCAGCAGGAAGTCAGCTTCTCTTTGTCATTTTCTGGGTTCTGTAGCTCCAAAGTTTATTTAGAGTCATTTTTAATGAATTGGAGGAGGTGGAAGCGGGAGCCACATGGAAAGCCTGCTTCTCCTCAGCCATCTTGGCTCTGTCCTCTCTATTGTGCTCTTTTTTTTCTCATCCTAAGACACATTAAACTCTAATATTAAAGGAGTAAGAGAATGATAATTCTAAGAAAAAGTAGACATGCAAATATCAATTAATAAGCATTAATTTAGTACCTACTATATAAATAAACATATATATGTATACCTATGTGCATATGTGTTAAGATTTGGGGACACAGATTTCAAACAATGTGAAAGGGGACTCTGAACAAATTCTGGAGCCACTGCACCCACAGAATGGCACAGAGAAGGTAACCTCCTGTTGAGGACAGCCCAGCAGCCCTGCAGGGAGAGGCCAGTGCAGCGCTCTGAGATCACTCAGCACAGCACTCTGAGAGCAGGCAGCACAGCGCCCTGGGAACTGACAGCGCAGCACGGAGCCGAGCCCATGTCTGAGGATTTAGCCCTTGGGCGGCTGGGCCTTCAGCCAGCTGGAGGGTCCCCAAAACACCAGCAATTGTGGCGATTCCAGAATTATCGGCACAGATAAGCCTAGGACAAAGTGAGAGGCTAATGCCCTATGGACTTTGGGACCAGTATTTGGAGAACACATGGCTTCCTCCCCCGGGGGGCGAAAAGCTGCTGAAGAAACTGTGGCAAAGAAGCCATTTTGCAGCATCAGTAGTGGCTCTAGCTCCTGGTCTGCAAACTGTACGGAGATTCAGCAATCAGTCTGGGGGTTAATCACTCTTGCTTTAAACTGCCTGGATCTGGATTGTGGTCTGGTGGGGGGGGGGAAGTTTGGAGTGGGTATCCAACTTGCCAGAGTGGGTGGAGGCTTTACAGAGGCCACCCAAAAGTTGTGAAGACCCCACATTTGGGTGGAAGCTCCCCTGTCTGGTGGCAGAGTCCTACTGTGGCAACAAGCCCAAAAATCAAGTAATTAAGTGGCAACATACCTAGGCAAATGAAACAAAATAAACAGAAAAGTTCAACATTGGACTCCTATTTTAGGGGAAAAGAGTCTCAAAGCATGGAGGAGGACTGTGAGGTCAGAACTCCTGCACCAAAAGCCCCAAATGAAAATACAAGCTGGCTACAGGCCATAGAGGACCTTAAGAAGCAGATAAGAGAAGTGGGGGAAATCTGGGAAGGGAAATGAAAAAGATGCAAGAAAAGTATGAAATGACAGTCAACAGCCTGACTGAGGAAAATAACACCTTAAAAAATAGACTAACTCAAATGGCAAAAGAGGCTCAGAAAGGTAATGAGGAGAAGAAAGCCTTAAAAAATTGAATTTGCCAGAAGGAAAAAGAATCTCAAAAGCTCACTGAGGAGATTCATTCCTTCAGAGTTAGACTGGAGCAAATGGAAGCTATTGACTTTATGAGAAATCAAGATACCTTTAAACAGATCCAAACAAATGAAAGAATAGAAGGCAATGTTAAATATCTCATGGGAAAAACCACTAACCTGGAAAATAGATCCAGGAGAGATAATTTTAAAATTATTGGACTACCTGAAAGCCATGATCAAAGAAAGAACCTAGAAATCATCCTTAAAGAAATCCTCAAGGAAAATTGCCCTGATGTTTTAGACCCAGAGGGGGAAATAAAGGTTGAAAGAATCCACCGATTGCCTCCTGAAAAAGATCCCAAAAAGAAAACTCCTAGGAATATTATAGCCAGGCTCCAGAAATCCCATATCAAGGAGAAAATACTACAAGCAGCCAGGAAGAAACAATTTCAATATCGTGGAAACAATCAGAATAGCCCAGGACCTGGCAGCTTCTACACTGAGGGATCAAAGGGCATGGCATATGATATTCCAGAGGGCAAAAGAGTTGGGAATGAAGCCAAGCGTCACCTACCCAGCAAAACTGAGTATCTTGTTTCAGGGGAAAATATGGTCATTCGGTGGAATAGAGGACTTTCAAGCATTCTTGATGAAAAAAACAGACTTGAATAAAAATTTGACATTCAAACAAAAGAAGCAAGAGATGCTTGAGAAGGTAATCAAGGAAAAGAAATCAAAAGTAACTTATCAAAGTTGGACTATTTACATTCCTAAATGGAAAAAACAATAACTCTGTTTGATGAAACCTTTCTCATTGTGAAAATAATTGAAGAAGTGTACATGGCATATGTTCACAGGTATACATGGATAGAGGGCACAGGTTGAATTTGATGGGAAGTAATGATTCTTTTTTTGTTGGAGGGCAATTGGGGTTGGGTGACTTGCCCGGGGTCATGAGGCTGGGTTTTTGTTTGTGTGTTGGCTGTCTGGGGCTGGGTCCGTGCTCGGGTTTTTCTGGCTCCTGGGCCAGCGCTCTGCTCGATGCGCCACCTAGCCTCCCCAAAGGAGGGATGATTCTTAAGGGGTGAAGTCAAGAGATGAGAGAGGAAAGTGGCAAGAGGAGAAGGAGAGAGACAGGGTAGGGTAAACTATCTCATGTAGAAGAGGCAAGGGGAAGTAGTTACAGGGGAGGGGAAGAACAGGAAGGCAAAAAGGCATATTCTCATTGAAGTTGGCTCAAGGAGAGAATCACATACATAATAAATGGGAATATTTTACCCTCACTCACTCTCCTGAGTAGGGGAAAGAGGAATGAGGGGGTAGGATGATGGAGGGGAGGTCATTCTGGGGGGAGGGGAGGTTGGAAGTACCCACTATCAAAGAGGGACAGGATCAAGGTAGGGAATGGAACAGGTGGGAGGTGAGGCAGGTGGGAGGGAAATATAAGCAGTCTTTTACGATATATATCTGCTATGGTAATGTTTTGAATAGATATACATGTACAACACATACTGAATTGCTTATCTTCTCAGAGGGACTGGGTGACAAGGGAGGAAGGGAATGGATCTGAAAATCGAAGTTTTAAAGTTCAATGTTTCATAAGAAATGAAGGGGGGGGTGGAGCCAAGATAGCGAAGTAGAAACAGCTCATCCAAGACACTCTGCCCCCAGATTCCCCCCAAACTATGTAAAAGGGGACTCTGAACAACTTCTGGAGCCCCAGCACCCACAGAACGACACAGAAGCCAACCTCCTGCTGAGGACAGCCCAGCAGCCCAGCAGGAAGGACCAGCGCAGCAGTCTGGGACTTGGCAGAGAGCAGCGTGCAGGGCGCAGGGAGCCGAGCCGAGCCCAGGTTGGCGTGAGCCGAGGTTTTAGCCCCAGGGTGGCAGGGCCAGCAGCTGGCTGGAGGAACCCCAGAACACCAGGACCTGTGGCGACTCCAGAATTATCAACATAGACATGCCTAGGACAAAGTAAGAGGCTAGTGTCCTATGGACTTTGGGACCAGTATTTGGGGAATGCGTCAGCTCCCTCCCCTGGGGGCTAGAAGCCGCTGAGGAGACATGCCATTTTGTAGTTTTCAGAGGCAGCTCTGGCTCCCGGCCTGCAAATTGTAGGGAGATCCAGCGATCAGTCTTGGGTGACAATTGCTCTTGCTTTAAACTCCCTGGATCTGGATTGTGATCTAGGGTGGAAGTTGTGGGTGGGTTTACAACTTGCCAGAAATGGAAGGTGCCCAACACACATTTGGGACGAAAATTCCTCTATCTGGCTTAAAGCCATAGTGTGGCAACAAGCCCAAAATTCAAGCAATTAAGTGGCAATATGTCAAGGCAAAGGAAACAGAAAAATGCAACCCTAGACTCCTATTTTGGGGGCATAGAGCGGGAAAAGGACTGTGAGGTCAGAAGTCCTGCTCCAAAAGCCCCAGGGGAAAACATGAGCAGATTGCAGGCCATAGAGGACCTTAAGAAGGACTTGAAAAATCAAATAAGATAAGTGGAGGAAAAATTGGGAAACGAAATCAGAAGCATGCAGGAAAAGTATGAAATGAGGGTCAACAGCCTGACTGAGGAAAAGAACACCTTAAAAAATAGACTAACTCAAATGGCAAAGCAGGCCCAAAAGGTCAATGAGGAGAAGAATGCCTTAAAAAGTCGAATTTTCCAGATGGAAAAAGAATCTCAAAAGTTCACTGAGGAGATTCATTCCTTCAGAGTTAGACTGGAGCAAATGGAAGCTAATGACTTGATGAGAAATCAAGATGCTGTTAAGCAGATACAAACAAATGAAAGATCAGAAGGCAATGTGAAATATCTCATGGGAAAAACCACTGACCTGGAAAATAGATCCAGGAGAGACAATTTAAAAATTATTGGACTACCTGAAAGCCATGATCAAAGAAAGAACCCAGAAATCACCCTTCAAGAAATTCTCAAGGAAAACTGCCCTGATGTTTTAGATCCAGAGGGCAAAATAGAGGTTGAAAGAATCCACCGATCACCTCCTGAAAAAGATCCCAAAAAGAAAACTCCCAAGAACATTATAGCCAAGTTCCAGAATCCCCAGATCAAGGAGAAAATACTACAAGCAGCCAGGAAGAAACAATTTCAATATTGTGGAAACACAATCAGTATAGCACAGGACCTGGCAGCTTCTACACTGAGGGATCAAAGGGCATGGAATATGATATTCCAGAGGGCAAAAGAGCTGGGAATGAACCCAAGGGTCACCTACCCAGCAAAACTGAGTATTTTGTTTCAGGGGAAAATATGGTCATTCAGTGGAATAGAGGACTTTCAAGCATTCTTGAGGAAAATGCCAGAATTGAATAGAAAATTTGACATCCAGAAACAAGAAGGAAGAGATGCCTAAGAAGGTAATCAGGGAAAAGAAATCAAAAGTAACTTATCAAAGTTGAACTATTTACATTCCTATATGGAAAAGCAATAGCTGTGACTGATGATATCTTTCTCACTATGAAAATAATGGAAGAAGGTTGTGTGCTCATATGAGTACATATGTGAATGTGTGTGCATATGGTTACATGGATAGAGGGCATAGGTTGAATTTGTTGGGAAGGAAGACTACTCAAGGGATGAAATTATGAGGTGAGAGAAGAAAGTGGCAAGAGGAGATGGGGAGAGACAGGGTAGGGTAAATTATCCCATGTAGAAGAAGCAAGGGGAAGTGGTTGCAAGGGAGGGGGAGAATAGGAAGGCTAAAAATGCAAAACCACATTCACATTGAACTTGGTTTAGGGAGAGAATGACATACATACTAAATGGGATATCTTAACATGCAGCAGGATAGGGGGAAGGGAGATGAGAGGAGGGATGATGGATGGGAGGGCATCCTTGTCGGGAGGGGAGGTTGGAAGTACCTACTATAGAAGAGGGACAGGATCATTTAGGGAATGGACCAAATGGGGGGTGGGATGAGTGGGAGGGAATTATAAGCAGCCTTGTGCAATATATCTACTATGATAATGTTTTGCATAGCTAGACATGTACAACATATACTGAATTACTTATCTCCCAAGAGCGAATGGGTGACAAGGGAGGAAGGAAATGGATCTGAAATTCCAGGTCTTATCATTACATGTTTCAAATATATATAAATACTATTATTAATACTCTTTTGCTTGTAATAGGGAGATAAGATGTGCAGGTGTTGGGACACAAAGATTCACCTTCCTCTAATGGAAAAGTCGATGGGGCTATGGGAGAAGGTATGGGAGAGAGCATACTGGAGGAAGCGATATCTTGTGGGACTGCTATTCTGGGAGGTTGGGTAGGGTAATAATGGGGGCAAAATGATTGTAACTCAAAATCTGGTGGAAATGAATGATGTAAAACAGAAGTTAATAAAGCATTTGTTTTAAAAAATAAAATAAAATAAAAAAGAATATAAAAAAAGATGTCCAGGCATTGGGGCTCAGAGATTCACCTTGCCCTAATGGCAAAGTCGAAGGGGACATGGGAGAAGACATGGGAGAGAGCAGATTGGATGAGGGGATATCTAGTGGGACTGCTGTTCTGGGGTGGTGGGTAGGGAAAAAATGGGGGAAAATGGAACTCATAATCTGGTGGAAATGAATGATGTAAACCAGAAGTTAATAAAGCATTTGCTTAATTAAAAAAAAAAGATTTGGGAATATTGATACAAGTATAAAAAATGAAGCAATTTCCACGTGCAAAGAACTTAAATTCTAATGGAGGAAATAATACACTTGCATATAAATGCATTCAGTGCAAATATAAAGGTAATAAGTACAAAGTAATAAACTGAGGTTCAATCCTAAATAGAGTGATTTTTAAGTTATGATGAGCTTGAAAAGCTAAATAGCAAAGTTTGACTTGTAAGAGGATACTAGAGTTTTTTGAGTAGTTGAGTCACATGGTGCGATATAAACTTAAAAAAACGAAACAAAACAAAGCGAAACTATATTCCAAACAGACTGTTAAATTAACTTGAAAATGAGAGATTTGTGGAAGTTAGGCCATTTATGAGGCTACTGCAGTAATGTAAGTTATAGACTTGGATTCTGAATTAAGATGGTAGCAATGTAAGTGGAGAAAAGGGGTTTGATACAGGAGATGCTGTAGAGAAAGGAAAGTTAAGATTTGACAGGTGATTGGATATGCAGGGTGAGGGAGAGTGGGAATTGAAAATAATGCTGAAATGAAATTAGATAATTTAAACTGTTTTGATGCCTTAAACAGAAATAAAGTCATTTGGAAGAGTACTAATTTTAAGGGGAAAGATTATGAGCTAACATTTGAAAATGTTGAATTAAAGATATTGCCAAGACAATAAATCTGATATATTCAAAAGGCAGTTGGTGATATGGGATGGAAGTGTAAGGGGAAATTGTCACTGGATAAATAGGTCTTCTGATCATTTCTACATAGAGAAAATGAGTAAACACATGGCAGCAGATAACGTTAATGAAAGAATATATAGAGGGAAAAGAGGACGTGGAATTAAACTTTGGGACCACTCATAATTAAGGATTCATGTTATTGATGCTGAGCCAGCAAAAGTTTCTGAGGAAGAGCATTTGGAACCATAGGAGATGAACCAGAAGGGATGACTATGACAAAAATCTAAAACGAAAGCACTCAAGAAAATCAGAGTCAGAAATGTCAAGTGTAGTAGGCAGTTCCAAAAAGATAATGATTGAGAAACAAACAACAAATTTGGAAATTAAAAGATCCTTGGTGAATAGAGAGAAAAGAATTGGTTGAGTGATGAGATTAGAAGCCAGATGTCAAAGTCTTAAGCAATAAGTGAGAGAACAGGAAGTGGAATCACTGAGTACATACAGTTTAACTATAGTTTTTTTTTTTTTATTTTGAAAGATACTTTATCTCTCAACAACCTTATAACTTACCTAGGTAAATGTTTTTAATCTTCATATAGGTGAGTAAACTGAGGCTCAGAGTTTGAATGACTCATGTTGTACAGATCATGGGTGATGAGAGCATCATTTTAACCCTTTTATTCTTACTCTAGGGCTGCTCATAGCAGTAAATATCTAGTTGACTTAGTAAGATTTTGCCACTTATAAGTAAATACTGATCTATTGGTAAGAGACCATAACTAACTACAAAAGTTTATATATTTGGAACTTTTTACAGCTTATTAATCACTGTCACAGACATTCTCTTATTTGATTCCAAATAAAGGAAAACCTGATAAAGACATTTGAGCCATTGATTCAGCTTAGTGACTTTAATAACAAGAGGGCTCTTTTCCTCAAACGATTCACTCCTTTGTTTTTGGCTAGATGAACCCCTCCACTTCAGATAGTTCAGAGCCTTTGATGCATACTGAGCAACTTGGTTCGATGAAAACAGATGTGCACTAATTACACAGAGTCACATGCCATGATATTTATGTATAAATATTGTAAACAGCAAGCATAAATCAAGGATTAATTCTGCCCTTTGAAATTACTCAAAGGTAACCAGTATCTTTATTATCCTTAGCTGATAGAATAATACTGCTCTCAAGATTCCAGCTTCATTGAAAATTCCCATTACATTATTCTTTCATTTGAGGCCACACAGCACTCCATAAAGCAAATGAAGCAAAAATAGAGACACATGACACATATTCAGAACATTTGTAATCTGAAAGCCCTATTTTAACTTAGTTAAGGTAGTTCTTAGTTTCACAATGGAGTCAGCAGATACATTCAAAGTATGTTTCTATGGCATTTTAAAATAACTTAGAGTGAATCTAGTTATGTCTATGTTCATTACCACCCCAGGGAAGCTCTGAGTTCCATAAAGTATTCCACCACCTTCTGAATCCTTTAGCATTGTAAACAATACTGAAAGATGAAATGTTTATTACATCTGGCCATAAGTGATGCCTTATAATTCTGAGGATAACCTCAATATTATTTTAGTGGCAAGTGTCTTGTCATATGAAAGTAAAGATAACAGAGCTTTTCCTTTTATACCAAATTCTATAAAATACTGGCAACTTCAGGGAATAAAATAGAATGCATAGCCTCCACACAGTAAAAACTTTTACTCTTCCTTGAGATTTCTTTTCAAAAGTTACCACAAAGTCCAAGAAGAAAACTAAAATACTCTCTTAGAGAGAAAGCTACTTGCCTCTTTCTTTGTAATCAGTGTCAAGAAAAATGTTATTGAATTTTAGCTGAAACTGTTCATCTTAATCTGGATAAATAGATAACATGTCCTTGTGTGGTTATTATAACAAACTTAATTTAATATTTCAAGAACCCATCATTTTGTCATGCTAGGTCCTGCTTTTATTCTCACAGGCTGGAATCTCAGCTAAATTTTAAGGTTTTATTTTGTTTGTTTATGGCAATTGGGGTTAAATGACTTGCCCAAGGTAACATGGATAGTGTGTGTGTGTGTGTGTGTGTGTGTGTGTGTGTGTGTGTGTGTGTTTTATGTGTCTGAGCTCAGATTTGAACTCAGGTCCTCCTGACTGCAGGACCAGTGCTCTATTCCCTGCGCCACCTAGACACCCCTAATTTTAAGTTTTTTTTAGGTGGGGGGAACAAATAGGCACTTAAGAAATTCTTACTGACCTAATGACATTTGTATTACCCAATATTCTCCAGAGTCATAGAAGATATTGTATATTTTTGGGTGAATCACCACATCAATCAATTGACAAATATACATTTAGTGCCTAAATACTGAATACCTGTCCAATAATGAATTATGGAGTAACTGTTGTGTATAAAGCATTATATTTGACTACTTTCTCTTTATATTTCCTAAACCATCTATGTCCCTTTTTTAGAGAGCTCAAAATCTAATGGATCAGGGGACTTCCAGGAGCCTAAATCACCTTAACTCATCCATATTCACCTCCAAACAACCATAAAATAACACCTCCAAACAAAACTTGGAGAAACAAAAAGATGGGGTGAAACAATCTTTGAGCCCAATAAATCTGGAAGATTGACAGGAAAGATCTGCCTCATTTGAGTAAAAGGGGAACAAAGGCCAGGATAGGAAGCATCCCAGCAAGCCAACAACAAGCCCTATCTCAGTAGTAGATCCTAAGACCCAGTGCTGTGAAGCAGGAAAATGCCAAGATCAGGATCCCTCATATGCCTCAGTATAGCCAGGGACCAGGCAGTCTCTAATTCTAAGAATCATGACATGCTTCAGTGTAGCCTATGCAAACAGACCTCCATATGTTTCAATGTACCCCAGGCAAATAGGCAACCCATAGTGGCCAGCTGTCTATGTGATTCAGTGTAGCCCCAGACCAACAGGTAGATACCAAACCTAGAGGTGCCAAAGCAAAGAGAAAGCTTCCTGGCTGGGCCCTGGTGACTTGCTTCAGCATAGACCCCAGGTAAACAGTCAACTTCCAGTGCCCAGACCTCCATATGTTTCAGTATATCCTGGGGAAATGCAGAAACACCCAAATGGCCTCAACACATGCCAGACACAAGCACTAGGACCCTGACTCAGCACAAAGTAAACTGCAAGACCCCTATGGCCTACAGCAATGTCAGCCTTCTTCCACCCTATCCCACATCACCAGACAAGTGGGTTGCTCATGGGCCTCAGGGTGAGAGTAGGGTAGCACCAGGAAAATACTCAGGGCCTGCAACCCCTTGCACAAGAAACCTGAGATAGTGCCCCTTCTAACTGAGCAGCAGAAATCAATTTTAAAAGAGAGGGAAAAGATAAAAAAAATGAGCAAAATATATATTTTTATCTGACCATAGAAAGTTATGTTAACAGGAAAGATCAAGAAACAAACTCAGAAGAGGACAACAATGTCAGAACATCTATGGGAAAAACTCCAAAGAAAAGTGAGAAGAGGCCTCAAACTCAGAAAGAACGAAAGGGAGAGCTCAAAAAAATTGGGAGCAGTAGAAGAAAAATCGGGGAATGAAATGAGAGTGATGCAGGAAAGTTATGAAAAAAGACTAAGCAGTTTGGAAAAAGAAAACAACTGCTTAAAAAAGTAGACTTGCACAAATGGAAAGGGAGATACAAAAATCCGCTAAAAAAAACCCCAACTCCTTAAAGAGTAAAATTTCACTAATATGAAAGAAAATACAAAAGCTAATTGAGGGAAATAACTCCTTAAAATTTAGACTTGGGCAAGTGGAAGCAATGATTCTATGAGACTTCAAAAAGCAATCAAACACATTATAAAATGATGGAAAAAAAATAGGAGAAAATGTAAAATACTTCATTGCAAAAACAAGTGACCTGAAAAATACATCCATGAGAGACAATGTCAGTATTACTGGAATATATGAGAGACATAATAAAAAAGAGGAATCATATATCATCTGTCAAGAAATTATCAGGAAAAAATGGCACTGATATCCTGAAAATAGAGAGCAAAATAGGCATTGAAAAAATCCACTGATCACTTCAGGAAAGATATACCAAAATAAAAACTTCAAGTAACATAGCAGCCAAATAAATACTAAAAGTGGCCAGAAAGAAAAAAAAAATATTAAGGGGCCACAATCAGGATTACACAGGACTTGGCAACTGCAACATTAAAAGACTGAAGTTTATGGAACATGCTATTCCAGAAGGCAAAAGAGCTGGAACTACAACTAAGAATCACTTACTTGGCAAAATTAAGCAAAATACAGTAAGGGGAAAAACAGCTATTCTCAACACACAAATGCCAAAGACAACTTAGAAAGTCAGTAAGAAAATCTTATCTGACCTGGGTGAGAGAAGAGCATGGTCAGCAGCAGCCCACAGACTATTCAGGAATAAACCAACTAATCAGAGGGGGACTGCAGGGAATTTTTGGGTGGAGATGAGTTAGGATTCTCTTGTTTTGCCAGTGAGTGGATCTGTGTCACAGTCTTATGAGAGAGGAAAGAGGAGGACATTTAGTGTGGTGGATCCTGTGACAGCAGGGGAGAGGGCTCACAGTTCCAAGGCAGAAGAAAGCACAGCTTTGGAAAGGGGTAAACACCTCTTCTTTGATCATACCACCTTAGAAGAACTGAAATGTTTCTGAAAAAAGCTGTACAAGACACCTTAAGCTTGGGAGTCTGTACCCTCCACACTGGAAGCCGAGGAGCATCTTAGCACAGAGGTAAAAAGTTAAGTAATTGGGGAAGCTAGGTGGCACAGTGAATAGGGCACTGGCCCTGGAGTCAGGAGGACCTGAAATCAAATCCAGCCTCATACACTAAACACAAAAGTAGCCATGTGACTTTGGGCAAGTTACTTGATCCCAATGGCCCTACCTACCCCCCTCCAAAAAGTAAAATAAATAAATAAATAGTTTTAAAAGTTAAGTAATTGGCTGGGGATTTGGGAAAACAGTGGGGAAAAATCAGACTACAGAAACTTACTTTGGTAACAAGGAAGATCAAAATATACAATCAGAAGAACACAATGTCAAATCTCCTACATCCAACCCCTCCCATGAAAAAAATATGAATTGGTCTCAGGCTGTGAAAGAGCTCAAAAAAGATACTGAAAATTAGGTAAGAGAAGTAGAGGAAAAATTGGGAAAAGAAATAAAAGTGATGCAAAAAAAATCATGTAAAATGAGTCAACAGATTACAAGAGACCCAAAAAATACTGAAAAAAATAACACCCTAAAAAGTAGCTTAACCCAAATGACACAAGAAGTTCAAAAAGTCATTGAGTAGAAGAATGCCTTAAAAGCAGAATTGACCAAATGGAAAAGGAGGTTCCAAAGCTCACTGAAGAAAACAATTCTTTAATAATTCCTTAAAAAATAGAATGGAACAAATATAAGCTAGTAACTCTTAAAGAAATCAAGAAATTATAAAATGAAACCAAAATTTAAAAAATAGAATACAATGTATAATATGTCATTTGAAAAACAACTGACCTGGAAAACAGATCCAAGAGAGATAATTTAAAAATTATTGGGCTACTTCAAAATAGATCCTATATTAACACTTTTAAGAAGGTATAAAAGAATACTGCACTGATATTCATGAACCAGAGGGGAAAATAAAAATTATAATAATTCATCAATCCCCTCCAGAAAGAGATCCCCAAAAGAAAAAAAAAAGTAAACTCCTAGGGATATTGTAGCCAAATTCCAGAGGTCTCAGGTCAAGAAGAATATATTTCATGCACCAAGAAAAAAAAAATTGAAGAATTCTGGAAACACAATGAGGATAACAGAAGACTTAGTAGTTTCTATATTAAGTTAGTGGAGTGCTTGTAATGTAATATTCTTGAAATCAAAGGAGCTAGGACTAATACCAAGAATCATCTACCTGGCAAAACTGAGCTTAATCATTTGGGAGAAAAATGGACATTCAATGAAATAGAAAACTTTTGAGCATTCTTTATGAAGTGAACAGAGTTGAATAGAAAATTTGAATTTCAAATACAAAACTCAAGAGATACATGAAAAGGTAAACAAGAAAGAGAAATCATCATGGGGTGGAGTCAAGATGGCAGAGTAGAAACAGCAATTCCACAGAGCTCCAACCCACTCCACTTCAAAATTATGTAAAAGGGGGACTCTGAATGGCCTGTGGAGCTCCAGAATGCACAAAATGACACAGAGAAGCTAATCTCCTGCTGAGGACAGCCCAGCAGCCCAGCAGGGAGTGACCAGCTAAGCACTCTGGGAGCCCAGGCCAGGCCTGCATGTGTTGTGGTTTTAGCCCCAGGGCGGCCAGACCAGCAGCTGGCTGGAGGGACCCCAGAACACTAGCAGCTGTGGAGATTCCAGAATTATCAACACATAGATGCCTAGGCCAAAGTGAGAGGTCACTGCCCTGTGGACTTGGGGACTAGTTGGGAAAATGTGTCACCTTCTTCCCCTAGGGGCAAGAATCCATGGAGGAGCTGGCACAGCTTGTGCCATATTGCCATGTTGCAGCTTCAGCTCTTGGACTGCAAACTCTAGGGGGATACAGAGATCAGTATAGGGGGTAATCTCTCTTGCTTTACCCTTCTTGTATCTGAATTGCGGTCGGGGGTGGAGGTCTTGAGGTTTGTGAGCAGCTTGCCAGAGTGTGTGGGGGCTTCACAGAGGCCAACTAATACCTCTAGAAGTTGAGAAAACCCAAACGTTTGGGAAGGACGTTCCCCTGGCTGGTGGCAAAGTCATACTGTGGCAACAAACCCAAAAGTCAAGTAACTAAGTGGCAACATGCCTAGGCAAAGGAAACAAAATAAACAGAAAAATGCAAAATTAGACTCCTATTTGTGGGGGGAAAAGATGATCAAAGCATGGAACAGGAGGAGGACTGTGAGGTGAGAATTCCTGCACCAAAAGACCCAAATGAAAATATGAGCTGCTTACAGGCCATAGAGGACCTTAAGAAGCAGACAAGAGAAGTGGGGGGAAAATAGGGAAGAGAAATGAGAAAGATGCAAGAAAAGTATGAAATGAGAGTCAACGGCCTGACTGAGAAAAATAACACCTTAAAAATAGTCTTACTCAAATGGCAAAAGAGGCTCAAAAAGGCAATGAGGAGAAGAATGCCTTAAAAAGCCAAATTTGCCAGATGGAAAAAGAATATCAAAAGATCACTTAGGAGAATCATTCCTTCAGAATTATACTGGTGCAAATGGAAGCTAGTGACTTTATGAGAAATCAATATGCTATTAAGCAGATCCAAACAAATGAAAGAATAGAAGGCAATGTGAAATATCTAATGGGAAAAACCACTGACCTGGAAAATAGATCCAGGAGAGATAATTTAAAAATTATTGGACTACCTGAAAGCCACAATCAAAGAAGGAATCTAGAAATCATCCTTCAAGAAATTTTCAAGGAAAATTTCCGCGATGTTTTAGAACCAGAGGGCAAATTAGAGGTTGAAATAATTTACAGATCACGTCCTAAAAAAGATCCTAAAAAAGAAATCTCCTAAAAATATTGTAGCCAGGTTCCAGAATTCCCGGATCAAGGAGAGAATATTACAAGCAGCCAGGAAGAAACAATTTCAATATTGTGGAAACACCATCAGGATAACACAGGATCTGGCAGATTCTACACTGGGGTTGGAAGGCCGTGGAATATGATATTCCAAAGGGCAAAGGACTTGGGAGTAGAACCAAGAATCACCTACCCATAAAAACTGAGTGTCTTGGTTCAGGGGACAATTTGGTCATTCAGTGGAATAGAGGACTTTCAAGCATTTGAAGGAAAAAACCAGAGTTGAATAGAAAATTTGACATTCAGATACAAGAAGCAAGAGATGCTTGAGAAGGTAAACAGGGAAAATAAATCACTATGTACTTATCAAAGTTGAACTATTTACATTCCTATAGGGAAAAACAATAACAGTAACTGATGAAAAATTTATCGGTATGAAAATAGGTGTAGAAGGGTATATGGGAATAAGAATACATATGTGAATGTGTGTGTGTATGTATATATATATATATATATATATATATATATATGTGTGTGTGTGTGTGTGTGTGTGTGTGTGTGTGTGTGTGTGTGTGTTTTCAGGTATACATAGAGGGCACAGGTCGAATTTAATAGGATGGCATAATACTTAAAAGATGAGGTTAAGAGGTGAGAGAGTAATGTAGTAAGGGGGAATGGGGAGAGACAATGGGGTGAATTGTCTCACGTGGAGGAGGCAGGGGAAGGTGGGTGCAGAGCAGGGGAAGAACAGGGAGGCAAAAAGGCAAAACCTTATTCTCATTGAATTTGGACCAGGGAGAGAATGCAATGCATACTAAATAGGATGTCCCACCCTACAGGAGCTTGGGGGATGTGGATGGGTAAAGGTGGTGGAGGGGAGGGCAGAGGGAAGTTGGAAGCACCCACTTTTGAAAAGGGACACGATCAACGTGGGGAGTGGACCAGGTGGAAGGTGAGATGGGAGGAAGGGAAATACAGTCTGTCTTTTACAATATATCTTCCATGGTAATGTTTTGCAAAGCTACACATGTATAGTATATACTGAGTTGCTTATCTTCCTTTTAAAATCAAATTTTTAAAAATTTATAAATACTATGATTAATACTATTTTGCATATAATTGGGAGATAAGATCTGCAGGCATTTGGGCGTGGGGATTCAACTCACCCTACTGGATATGTTGAAGGGGATATGGGAGAAGAGATGGGAAAGAGCAGATTGGATGAGGGGATATCCTGTATGACTGTTATTCTGGGGTGGTGGGTAGGGGAAAAATGGGGGAAAATTGTAACTCAAAATCTGACAGAAATGAATTATGTTAATCAGAAGGTAATAAATCATTTGGAAAAAAAAGAAAGAGAAATCATAAGGATCTTATCAGATTTGAGCTGTTTATATCCCTACATGGAAAAATAGTATTTTTTCGCTCATGAGTCTTTTCTCAGTATTAGTGCAATTGGAAGGAATATCTATCTATCTATCTATCTATCTATCTATCTATCTATCTATCTATCTATCTATTTCTACATATACATATACACATGCATACATACATACACACATGCACATACATACACACAACACAGGGTGAGTTGACTATGAAGGGATGATATTAAAAACATAAAATTATTGGCTGAGAAATAAACCTACTGGGAGAAGGAGAAAGGAATAAGTGGAATGGGATAAATCATCTCATATAAAAGAGGCAAAAAACTTTTATAGTGGAGGGGAAGAGGGAGAATGTGAGAGGGAGTGAGTGAACCTTATTCTCATCAGATTTGGGTTGAGGAGGGAATAACATATACACTTACTTGGATTTAGAAATCTATATTACTATAAAACAAAGTAGGGGGTAATGGATAAGAGAGGTGGTAATGATAAAAGAGAGGGTAAATGGGGGGTAATCAAAAGCACACTTTTTCAGAGGGACAGGGTCAAAGAAGAGAATAGAATAAATGTGGGGTGGGATAGGATGGAGGGGAATATAGTTAGTCTTTCACAATGTGACTATTATTCAAGTGTTTTTCATGACTGCTCTATATTGAATTGCTTGCTTTCTCAATGAGGCAGAGTAGGGAGGGAGGAAAGGAGAAAATGTGGAACGCAAAAAATTTTAAAACAGATATCAAAATTGTTATTTCCATGCAACTTGGAAATAAGATATACAGGCAATAGTGTATAGAAATCTATCTTGTCTTACAAGAAAGCAGAAGGGAAGTGGATAAGAGAAGGGAGCAGGTGCTAGATTAGAGTACAGATTGAGGAAAGGAGTAATCAGAATGTCCAATTTCTTGGGATGGATGGAGTGGAGAGATGGGGAGACAATTTTGTGCTTAAAATATTGTGGAAATGAATGCTAAAATTGAATAATAAATTTTAAAACAGAAATGTTTAGCAATATGATCTCAGAAAAACATGGAAAGATTTACATGAATGCATCCAAAATGAAATGAGCAGAACCAGGAGAATACTGCACACAGTTACAACAATATTGTAAGATAATCCCCTATAAATAACTTTGTTATTCTCAGCAATGCGATGATCCAACACAATTCAGTAGGACCTTACAATGAAAGGTGCTGTCCATCTCCAGAGAAAGAACTGGTAGAATCTAAATGCAGATCAAAAACACTTTCATTTAATTATTTTATTTTTCTGGTGTTTATTTGTGCTTTCTTTCTTAAAATAACTTACATGCTAATAAATGTGTTTTTATGACTACACATGTATAATCTATGTCAAATTGCTTACTTTATTAAAGCGTGGGTAGTGGAGGGAGGGAGAAAATTTGGAAATGAAAATTTGAAAAAATGTTAAAATTGTTTTTACACGTTACTGGGAAAAATAAAATATTCAATAAAATTAATAATATCTAAAAACAAATTTTAAAAATAAAAAAGAAATAAACATTCTATGCTTGATGGACTGAAAGCATTGTTATGAGGACATTCGAGAATGTGTGTTAGGGACTGCAGAGAAATGTTTAGGTATTCATAGTGGGGCCAGGTAAAAGGCTTTAAATCTAGGCATATGAGTTCAATGAAGTTAGTGCTTTGGAGGTTTTATTTGGAACGTGATATGATGAAAACAATTTAGCAATAAGTTCATAGAAACTGATAGATAAATTTCTTAAAGGGACCATTATAGATTCTGTAATTATACCCTTGTTTTCAACAAAAAGAAATTTAGGGCCAAAGAAATTATGATTTGCCATTTTTCTTTTTCTCCCCTGTTTAACAAATGCTTTATTAACTTCTGGTTTACATCATTCATGTCCACCTGATTTTGAGTTACAATTTGTCCCCATTTTTCCCTACCCACCACCCCAGAATAGCAGTCCCACTAGATTTCCCCTCATCCAATTTGCTCACTACCATATCTTCTCCCATACCCCCTTCAGGTTTGCCATTAAGGCAAGGTGAATCTCTGAGCCCCAATGCCTGAACATCTTATCTCCCAATTACATTCAGAATAGTATTAATAATAGTATTTATATACATTTGAAACATTAATTTCAAGACTTTGAATTTCAGATCCATTCCCTTCCTCCCTTGTCACCCACTCCCTCTGGGAAGATAAGCAATTCAATATATGTTGTACATGTATACCTATGCAAAAACATTACCATAGTAGATATATTGCAAAAGACTGCTTATATTTTCCTGCCATCCATCCCACCCCCCACCTTGTCCATTCCCTACTTTGATCCTGTCCCTCTTCAATACTGGGTACTTCCAACCTCACCTCCCCCTAAAATATCCACCCCCCATCATCCCCTCTTTCATTCCCTTCCACCTACTCTCCTGCAGGGTGAGATATCCCATTTAGTATGTATGTGATTCCCTGAGCCAAATTCAATGAGAATAGGGTTTTGTCTTTTTTGCCTTCCTGTTTTTCCCTCCCTTGCAACTACTTCCCTTTGCCTCTTCTACATGAGATAGTTTACTCTACCCTGTCTCTCCCCATCTCCTCTTGTCACTTTACTTGGTCACCTCTTAACTTCATCCCTTAAGTATCATACCTTCCCACCAAATTCAACCTGTGCCCTCTATTCATGTATACCTGTAAATAGATATACACACATTCACATATGTATTCATATGTCCATATACCTTTCTTCAATTATTTTCATACTGATAAATGTTTCTTCAGACACAGTTATTGTTTTTCCATGTAGGAATGTTAATAGTTCAAATTTGATAAGTTCCTTTTGATTTCTTTTCCCTGATTACGTTCTCAAGCATCTCTTGCGTCTTGTTTCTGAAAGTCAAATTTTGTATTCAACTCTGGTTTTTTCCTCAAGAATGCTTGAAAGTCCTCTATTCCACTGAATGACCATAGTTTCCCCTGAAACATGATACTCAGTTTTGCTGGGTAGGTGACCCTTGGCTTCAATACCAGCTCTTTTGCCCTCTGGAATATGATATTCCATGCCCTTTGATCCCTCAGTGTAGAAGCTGCCAGGTCCTGGGCTATTCTGATTGTGTTTCCACAATACTAAAATTGCTTCTTCCTGACTGCTTGCAGAATTTTCTCCTTGATCTGGGAGTTCTGGAACCTGGCTATAATATTCCTAGGAGTTTTCTTTTTGGGATCTTTTTCAGGAGGTGATTGGTGGATTCTTTCAACATCCATTTTACCCCACTGGGTCTAAAGCATCAGGGCAATTTTCCTTGAGAATTTCTTGAAGGATGATTTCTAGGTTCTTATTTTGATCATGGCTTTCAGGTAGTCCAATAATTTTAAAATTATCTCTCTGGGATCTATTTCCCAGGTCAGTGGTTTTTCCCACGAGATATTTAACATTGCCTTCTATTCTTTCATTTGTTTGGATCTGTTTAACAGCATCTTGATTTCTCATAAAGTCACTAGCTTCCATTTGCTCCAGTCTAATTCTGAAGGAGTGATTCTCATCAGTGAGCTTTTGAGATTCTTTTTCCATCTGGCAAATTCGGCTTTTTAAGGCATTCTTCTCCTCAGGGCCTTTCTGGGCCTCTTTTGCCATTTGAGTTAGTCTGTTTTTAAGGTGTTATTTTCCTCAGTCAGGCTGTTGACTGACATTTCATACTTTTCTTTTATCTTTCTCATTTCTCTTCCCAATTTTCCCCCACTTCTCTTATCTGCTTCTTAAGGTCCTCTATGGCCTGTAGCCAGCTTGTGTTTTCATTTGGGGCTTTTGGTGCAGGAGTTCTGACCTCACAGTCATCTTCCTGTTCCATGCTTTGATCCTCTTTGCCCCCAAAATAGGAGCCTAATTTTGCATTTTTCTTTTTATGTTTTTCCTTTGCCTGGGCATATTGCCACTTAATTACTTGATTTTGGGGCTTGTTGCCACAGTAGGACTCTGCCACCAGAAAGAAGTGCTTCTGTCCCAAACGTGGGGTCTTCATAACTTCTGCAGTTTGGGTGGCCTCTGTAAAGCCTCCACAGGCTCTGGTTACCTGGATACCCACCCCAACCCTCTACTCCAGACCACAATCCAGATCCAGGCAGCTTAAAGCAAGAGTGATTAACCCCAGACTGATTGCTGGATCTCTCTACAGTTTGCAGACCAGGAGCTGGAGTTGCCACTGATGTTGCTAAATGGCCTCTGTGCCTCTTTTCCTCAGCAGCTTTTCTCCCCCAGGGGAGGAAGCCAATGGGTTCCCCAAATAATGGTCCCAAAATCCATAGGGTACTAACCTCTCACTTTGTCCAAGGCATATCTGTGCTGATAGTTCTGGAATCGCCACAGCTGTTGGTGTTCTGGGGTCCCTCTAGCCCACTGCTGGCCCAGCTGCCCTAGGTCTAAAACCGAGGCTCACTTGGGCCTGGGCTTGGCTCCCACAGAGCTGCGCTGTCGGTTCCCAGTGCACTGTGATGCCTGCTCTCAGAGTGCTGAGCTGGCCAGACCTCCCTGCAGGGCTGCTGGACTGTCCTCAGCAGGATGTTAGCTTCTGTGTTTCATTCTGTGCGTGCTGGGGCTCCAGAAGCTGTTCAGATTCCCCTTTCACATTGTTTGGAGGTGGTGTGGGGCAGAGCACCTTGGAAGTGCTGTTTCCACTCCTCCTTCTTGGCTCTGCCCCCCAATTTGCCATTTTTCTCAAAAAAATATATATGAGAAGACTCTTGTCTTCCAATATGTCCATGTTAAAAAACTCTCATTTTTGAAATCAGCTTGATGGCATTATCTCAGTGAGAAAATATTTGAAATTTGCTTACACAGAGCCTGGCACATAGTAGATTCTTATTAAATGCTTGTTAGTTTCACTTCCCCACCTCCCAGAGGATTTTGAGAAGTGGGGTTTGACCTCAATCTTCCTAGTGTCACGTCTCTCTAGTGCTGTTTTTTTTTTTTTTGAAATGTGACATTTTGCCTCTCTTAGAAAGGTATTTCTCAGGTGGATAATTTGAGACAATGACATTCATTATTGCTCCCCTCATTCAAGATCATGGATTATTTCAGAGGCCAATGGATATTTTTAAAGTCATCTTTAGATAAATTGTATCTATCTCTTCCTGAAATAGGGTTTGATATAATACTAGGTCAATATTCAAGGATCTGTAGTTTTGACATAGAGAGTACTCTGTGCGGTTTCTTAATGTATCTCAATGAATTTTGTGACCCACTGGGGACAAAACAAAATTTTCAATTGGTGGTCAATCTTTTGGTAGAAATTTTTCTTTCCTTATCTTGTCTGCTCCTCCAAAAATAGACAATTGGATTTGAGATTCATAATGTACAATGTTGGCAAATTTTTCAAATGCTTCAAAAACTTCTATCTTGCTTTAAGGATGAAATTTTGAGTAGGATTTCCTTGCTTCCCATGGAGATGGGTTGGTATTTTAGCTACAGAGCAATTTCTCTTCAAGAAATTCCAAGTTCAGTGATGCCTTAAGATATTTGTAGGAGTTCTCACATATTTTCCATCAATTTCTCTTACCCAGATTCCAAGTTTAACTATGAAGTTTATTGTTTCATATTAAATTGAGAAAACACATTAAATCACCTGTATATTACGTGTTTTAGATTTAGGCAGCTGTTTGAATTTGCAATGATTTCATATTTTCCAAAAACTCAACTAAGAAGACTTTTGTCATATACAGTCCCTATGGTAACTAATTATCACTGTTGCCATCAATTTGATGGGATGAACAGTATTTAAACATTGAAACCACTACAAATTCCAATTTTATTGTTTTCAAAGTGTGAACATTGCAATTGGCAATTACCATAATATTTTAAGGTGTATCTTTGGAAAAATACTTTTCCATTCTTGTCACATAAAGGAATATCCCAACAGTAGTTAACAGAAGTGGAACTTTGATTCAGCAACTTCATTAAAACCATCTGGAATCAAATAAATGTCAGGTTACTTCACCAAATTAAATATTTTAAAAGCCTGTGCAACTATTATCAAGACTGGTAACTTTGAGAGATATGCAGTTTATTATCCATCAATAGTAAAATAAATAAATAAATAAAATGTGCCTCTTTGTAATGGTAAGGGAATTTGAAGATCTTCTCTGCCCCTTAATGGGCCTCAAGTGGAACCCAAGAGGAGGGTTTGATTGGGGGTGGCTTGTTTTTCAGGAAACCCCACACCTTTTGTTACTTTGTAATTAGGCAGTGTGTCATGAAGGCTGTGATCTACTCTGACCCTGAAGAAGGCTATATATAAGCTAAGCTGAGATTCTGCTTTGGGGCTTGGTTAGGGGAAGAGTTGCATGGTTTGGCCAGATGAGAATCTAGGTAGTCATTGAAAATCCAGATGTTGGTACTTCTCTCTCTGCTAACTATGTATATTTGTAATCATTAGATAGCTAGAAGTCTTGTTTATTGGTCTGTTGAATTGTGGTATTTTCTGTTTTATTTTTGGTCTGCTTGCTATTTCTTTTTGTATATTCTGAAGAACAGGGTGCCAATTATTTCACCTGAACTAGATGAAATACACACACATGTGTATGTATGTGTGTGTATATATATATATATATATATATATATATATATATATATATATATATATATATATATATATATATATATGTTTAATTAAAGATTGTTGACCCCTTAAAGTTGCTTTCATTTACTAAAGCAGATCACAAAGCCTGTGCTACCCACCATCCTTGGTATGCTAGGGTGCTTGTTGTTATACTGTTAAACCCCATTCCAAACAATATTCTTCATATTTTTACTTGAAATTCCCATTAAATAGAAATTTCTACAGTCTGTCCTTACAAGGTAATACTAGGGGACCCTCAGGTCCAAATTGTGTTGTATAAAATTATGATGACAAAAACAAAATAACAAATGTTTATTGGGAATTTTTTCCATTGAAAACCAAATAGACATTATATTTCATGCTTATGTGTTATGTTCGTCTTCTTCTTCTTCTTCTTCTTATTATTATATTTTTTAAAATTTGATTGATTGTTTTTAGTTTTCAACATTTACTTTTATAAGATTTTGGGTTCCAATTTTTTTCTCTTTCCCCCCCTTCCCTCATCCCCAAGACAGCAAGCAATCTCATTTAGGCCATGCATGTACAATCATACTAAACATATTTCTATATTACTCATGTTATAAAAGAAGAATCAGAACAAGTGGGAAAAAAACATGACAAAGAAAAAAGAAAGAAAACATAATATGCTTCGATCTGCATTTAAATTACAGAATTCTTTCTCTAGCTAAGGTTGGCATTTTCCATCATGAGTCTTTAGGAAATATCTCAGATCAATGTACTATTAGAAGAGGTATGTATGTTAAAGATTGTCATCACACATTGTTGCTGTTACCATATATAATGTTTTCCTGGTTCTCCTCTCTTCACTCAGTATCAGTTTATGGAAATCTCTCCAGGTTTTTTCTAAATGCAACCTTCATATCATTTCTATAAATATTTTTGTACCATATGGGTCTTCCTCCCTCTTCTATGATCTCTTTGGGATATAACCCTAGAAGTGGTATTGCTGCATCAAAGAGTATGAAATTATTCTTTTTATTTTTCTTTTTTTTGCCTTTTTGGAGGGCAATTGGGGTTATTTAACTTTCCCAAAGTCACACGGCTAGGTTTTTTGTTTGTTTGTGTGTGTTAAGTGACTGAGGTCGGATCCAAACTCAGGTCCTTCTGACTCCAGGGCCGGTGCTCTACTCACTTCGCCACCTGGCCGCCCCGGTATGATATTATTTATAGCCCTTTGGCCATAATTCCAGATTGCTCTCCAGAATGAATAGATAAGCTCACATCTCCACCAGCAATGCATTAGTGTTCCACTTTGCCCACATCCTCTCCAGCATTTGTCATTTTCCTGTTTTGTCATCTTAGCAAATCTCACTAGAGAGATGTGGTACCTCAGAGTTGTTTTGATTTGCATTTCTCTAATCAATGGTGATTTAGAGCATTTCTTCATATGCTTATATATATATATATATATATATATATATATATATATATATATATATCTTTAATTTCTTTCTCTGAAAACTGCCTATTTGTATCCTTTGACCATTTATCAATTGAGGAATGACTTGAATTCTTATAGATTTGACTCAATTCTCTGTATATTTTAGAAATGAGTCCTTTATCAGAGACATAGGTTGTAAAAATTCTTTCCCAATTTCCCACCTCCCTCTTAAGCTTGGTTACATTGGCTTTGTTTGTGCACACCATTTCTTATAGCACAATTATATTCTATTACATTCATATACCACAACTTAAGCCGTATCCCCATTGATAGGCATCCCCTCAATTTCTAATATTTTTTACCACAAAAACCTGCTATAAATATTTTTTTATATGTGGGTCCTTTTAAAATGCTAAACTCTTTAACATTTTTAAAGTTATTTTTAATTTTGGGGGTTATTTATTTAGTATTAATTTTTCCCATTTACATGTAAAGAAAAATTTTAACATTTGTTTGTAAAACTTTTTCTAGAAAGATTTCTTCCTTCCTTCCCCCAACCCTCCCCCTCTCACTGAGAAGGAAGGCAATTCCATGTAGGTTATATATGTTTAGTCATTCAAAACATATCAATAGTAATATCATTGTGAAAGGAAATATAGACAAAAAATTCTCAAGAGAAATAAAGTGGAAAAAATAGTTGATTCAATCTGTATTTAGATATAGTAATTTCTTGCTCTGGGGTTCAATAGCATTTTTCATCCTAAGTCGTTCAGAGTTGACTTGGATCATTGTATACATTGCATACTTCATAAAAGCTAAGTCATTCACAGATGATTGTCTTATAATATTGCTGGTTTTTGTAGCTAGTACATTTCACTTTGTATATAAACATATAAGTCTTTCTAGGTGTTTCTGAGAGCATCCTGCTAATCATTTCTTATTTTTTAGTACGATAATTTTCCATCATATTTACATATCACAACTTAATCAGTCATTCCCCAACTGATGGGTATCCTCTCAACTTCTAATTCTTTATCCCCCAAAAAGAGCTACTATAAATATTTTTGTATGTATAAGTCCATTTCCTTTTTTTATATCTCTTGGGAAATAGATCTAGTAGTGGTATTGCTATGTCAAAAGGTATGCATGGTTTTATAGTCTTTTGGGCATAGTTCCAAATTGATCTATAGAATGGATCAATCAAATCACAATTTCAACAACAGTGCATAAATGTCTCATTTCCCCACATTCCCTCCAACATCTGTCATTTACCTTTTATGTCTTATTGTCTAATCTAATAGGTATGATGCAGCACCTCAGAATTGTTTCACCTTTCATTTCTCCAAACAAAAGTGAGTTAAAATATTTTTCCCCATATGGCTATAGATAACTTTAGTTAATTCATCTGAAAACTGATTTTATCTCTTTGTCATTTATCAATTGGGGAATTACTCTTATTTTTATAAATTTGAAACAGTTCTCTATATGTCAGAGAAATAAGGGCTTTATCAGATAGACTTGCTTAATGTTTTTTCATAGTTACTACTGGTAACTGTATTTCCCTCCATCTTAATTCCCCCATCCCCATTTATTCTATTCTTCTCTTCTTACACATCGTGCTTCCCCAATTTACTTTTTGTTTCTGATTACCCCTTCCCCCAATCTGCCATTCCTTCTATCATTCTCCACCTTTTCTGATCCCTTTCTCTTCTGTTTTCCTGTAGGCTAAGATAGAGTTCTATACTTTATTGCTGGTATATCTTATTTCCCAGTTATATGTGAAAGCAATTTTAACATTCATTTCTGAAACTCTGAGTTCCAAATTCTCACCCTTCCTCCCTCCGCAATCACCCTGCTTGAGAAGGCAAGACATTCAATATAGGCTATACATGTGTAGTCATGCAAAACAATCCCATAATAGTCATTTTGTGTAAGACTACCTATATTTCCCCTCCATCTTATCCTGTCCTCTGTTTTATTCTATTTTCTCCTTTCGCCCTCTCCCTCCTGAAAACTATTTGCTTCTGATTAGTCATCCCCCAATCTGCCCTCTCTTCTACTACCACACCTTTCTTATACTTCCCCTACTTTCCTATAGGGTAAGATAGATTCCCATACCCAGGTGAATATACATATTATTCCCTCTTTGAACCAATTCAGATGGAGGGTAAGGTTCACTCACAGCCCCTCATGTCTCCCCTCTACACCTTCACTGTAAAAACTTTTTCTTGCCTCTTTTATGCAAGATAATTTACCCCCATTTTACTTCTATTTTTCTCTTTCTCAAAGTACATTCCTCCCTCAACAAGTAGTTTTATTTTTAGATATCATCCTCTCATATTCAACTCACCTTGTACCTGTTGCCTATATGTATTCCCTCCAACTACTTTGATAATAAGAAAGTCTTGTAAGTTCCAAATATCATCTTTCCATTAATGAATGTAAACAGTACAAACTTTAATAAGTCACTGATGATTTCTTTTTCCTGTTTACCTTTTCAGCTTCTCTTGAGTCTTGCATTTGAAAGCCAAATTTTCTATTTAAATCTGGTCTTCTGAAAAAATCCATTAAATTCCTCTATGTCAATGGAGGTCATTTCTCCTCCTCATTAATAGCACTGGGTTTTTCTGGGTAGTTAATTCTTGGTTTTAATCCAAGCTCCTTTGACCTCCAGAATATCTTATTCCAAACTCTCTTCCCCACAACCCCTTAATGTAGTAACCACTAACTCTTACGCTATCCTAACTGTGGTTCTACAATACTTGAATGGTTTCTTCCTAGCTGCTTGCAGTATTTTCTCTTTGACCTAGGAACTATGAAATTTGGCTATAATATTACTGGGAGTTTTCATTTTGGGATCTATTTCAGGACATGTTCTTTCTTTGATCATGGCTTTCAGGTAGTCCAATAATTTTAAAATTATCTCTCCTGGATCTATTTTCAAGGTTAGTTGTTTTTCCCACGAGATATTTCATATTGCCTTCTAATCTTTCATTTGTTTGGATCTGCTTAACAGCATCTTGATTTCTCATAAAGTCACTAGCTTCCATTTTCTCCACTCTAACTCTATAGGAATGAATCTCCTCAGTGAGCTTTTGAGATTCTTTTTCCATATAGCAAATTCTGCTTTTTAAGGCATTCTTCTCCTCCTTACCCTTTTGAAGCCTCCTTTGCAATTTGAGTTAGTCTACTTTTTAAGGTGTTGTTTTCCTCAGTCAGGTTGTTGACTCTCATTTCATACTTTTCCTGCATCCGTCTCATTTCTCTTCTCAATTTTCCTCCACTTCTCTTATATGATTTTTAAAGTCCTTCTTAAGGTCCTCTGTGGTCTGTAACCCACTCATATTTTCATTTGGGGCTTTTGGAGCAAGATTTCTGACCTCACAGTCTTCCTCCTGTTCCATGCTTTGATCCTCTTTGCCCCCAAAACAGTAGTCTAATGTTGCATTCTTCTGTTTATTTTGTTCCCTTTGCCTAGTCATGTTGCCACTTAATTACTTGATTTTGGGGCTTGTTGCCACAGTAGGACTCTGCCATCAGACATGAGAGCTTCCATCCCAAATGTTGGGGTCTTCACAACTTCTGGAGTTTTTGTTGGGTGGCCTCTGTGAAGCCTTCACATGCTCTGGCAAGCTGGATACACACCCCAGACCTCTCCCCCAGACCACAATCCAGATATAGGGAGTTTAAAGCAAGACTGATTACCCCCCGAGACTGATCGCTGGATCTCCACACAGTTCGCAGACCAGGAGCTGAAGCTGCCAGTGAAGCTGCAAAATTTCATTTGTGCTGTGGCTCCTCAAACAAAAGTGTCTCCATGTTACCAATGGGAAGAGATAAAATAAGAAGAAGTAGAACAATATTTTTATGAAACCCTCACTTAATGGTGTAAGTGGATGATCTAATGAAGGAGACTAAGAAGGAGTAGTCAGATAAGAAGGAAGCACAATTGCAAAAAAGTCCCAAGTAGAAGTGTGTAAGTAGATTTTTCACTAAAAGTGTTCAACATAATGTAGTTAAAACAGAAATGTTAGATTGTAGTTGTGACATAGGGGTGGGAAGACAAAAGACCATAATCAAATGATTCTAACAGATAATGTTTAGATGATTTTCTCAACCATAAGGTCAAAGCTGTGAAGGTAATTAAGTAAGGTCATAGAATGGATCATTATATACATAATGTAGAAGAAAAAGTAGAAATGAATACTTAGATGTCACCAAAAGAATAAAAAAGAAATTTAGTAGGAATGTAGCAAAGTACAAAAATGGAAAATAATAAGTTATTTTCAAAGGCAGAAATTATAATTTTGAAACATGATTACACAATATGAATAATGCAAAAATTAAGGATGTATAGAAACTTATTAATGACTGTATTAGAGTGAGGATATTAGTGATTGCTGTTAGAAGAAGGTTAAGGTCTTCAAAGTGACATCATTAAAACTGTAATTTATTCAAGTGTTAAATAATATTCTAAATATGTATTTCCATGAAATTATATTATGTGTTATGCAATTATATCATGTACTCAATGATTTTATTAAAACCCAACTAAATATGTGACATTTTGTTAGGTATTGGGTTTACACTGACAAAAATGGAATTATCCTTGCCCTAAAAATCTAAATCTTTACATTCTATTACAGAAAATATTATATATATATATACATATACTTTGAATACACGTATCTTTTCCTGTACATGAGTCGCTGTGTGTGTATATACACATACACACCCCCACATATATACACATACATATACATATATACATATATATCATACATATATGCATATATACACATATAAATAGGCACAAATATATATTTACAAAAGATATAGATAAATCAAGATAAATTATTCTGGTTTTAGCAGACTTTTGATTTCCTAAAGTACTTTTTCTACCATCCAAGATCAGAACCTTCTCTAGAATTTATAACCTCAGGGAATTTCTTCAAGCACTCAAAAGTTCAATGACTTTTCAAGGGTCACACAGTCATGTGTGTGTATATAACCATGTTTGTATATATGTATGCATGCATGTATGTATTATAATTAAAAGTCTTTTAGTGAAATTCTAAGTTCCAATAATTTAGATTTAGTTCTTCTTTAAAGCCCAAATGAGAGAAATGAGAATCAAGCAGTTAGATAAACTCTATAATTTTCAAATATTCCTAACATTACAATCCACATTCTACTCCAATGTGTCAGATAGTATTGTGGGAATTGTTTCATATTCTACTCCCTTGTATTAACTCTATATTTAAAATTCCTATATAATTAGTACTGATGAATGCTGAGTTAAGACTAATCTACTTTTATAAAAAAGAGAATGGACTGAGGCATTAAAAAGTATTCCATTAAGGCAATGACATTTAAAAAATGAATTCATGTTAATAAAATACAACTGGTTACAACCTAAAGGCAGAAGTAAGGAAAAAATAATAATTTACATCTGTATTGGATTCATAGATTGATATTCAGGAAATATCAAAATGGAACAGTGTGCCACATATGCATAAGAAAGCCAATATATATAATGACTGAGCAGTCTAACAAGTACATTTTAATTTTCTTTTGGTTTATAATAATGGCCAATTTCTTGGACATCATTTGCTTTAATTTAATTCTCTCAGTCAAGGTTAACATTTAACATTTTATAATTTCTTCAATTCAATTATAATGGACAAAATTCTATACTCCTACAGCCTTCTCCCCATCCCCCACCAAATGATAGGGATTCTGTATAGCTGAAAATAGAGGCATATTCA
The DNA here is from genome assembly GCA_011680675.1 of Gymnobelideus leadbeateri. Taxonomy (NCBI): domain Eukaryota; kingdom Metazoa; phylum Chordata; class Mammalia; order Diprotodontia; family Petauridae; genus Gymnobelideus; species Gymnobelideus leadbeateri. The sequence continues at coordinate 608,970 of WOXC01004969.1, forward strand.
CAGAAGGAAAAAGAAAAAAGAAACAGACCAGGCATAATGCAAGGTTCCAACATTTCAGCTCTTGTATCAAGTTATGCCCAACAAGCAAAAACTGCCCCTGGTTCTGGTCACCACAGCTGAGATTCTTCAGAGCAACACAGGCTCAGGAAAATAGCAGGACTAGAATAAGCCTTACACGTGTCACAGGTTTATTCACTAAATGTTAATGCTAGTGATCTGATTATTCTCTTGCCAGAATGTTGCTATGTACTGCAGAATGAAGACTGTAAGTTTTTTTTTTTTATTAAGTAAGAAGGGCCCATGTGGTATTTGGTAATCTTAATCATATCCTATCCTTCAAAATTTTAATATCTTCTAGCTCAACCTGTAAGTCTGTATGAAAGTCTGAATATCTCCCTCAAGGTCATTATCTCAAGGACTTTTCTAAGGCATATGGGTCTTGTTTTGGTGTTTATGGGAGATAAGAAATACTTGGTAGGGCGTCTCCATATCTCTTTTTGTATGAAGACTGAAGTTATGGTAATTATGATCTTCACCATTTTATTTGTGAGGTATGACTTATAAAAATTGGACTCAGAGTTAATAGACTATAATCTAAATGTAATCATCTCAGGGGAAATGATCTGACCTCACCCCAAAACAACCTGTGTCTCACACTTAGGAAGATGTAATGGTAATTTGAAGATCTTCCCTTCCCCTTAATAGGCCAAATTTAATCACATGAAGCATACTGGCAGGTAGAACAGGAAGAGTGGAGCAGGAAGGAGCATGAGAGGGAGTCAGAACTGCTGAGAGTAAGCACAGTGGTGGCTAAGCAGCTAGAGTGAGTCAGAGAAGGGATTTTTGCTTAAGGGGGGCTGTTTTGTTTTGAAGATCTGACACAGGGAAGACTTGGGAATGTTTGTGTTCACTGCATTGGTTATGTGTACCAATTTCTTGGTTGTTATAATGAATTTGCCTTTCTGGTTTTGGGATTCAGCTTTCTGTTATTTGAATAAATGCTTTGGTTCTGTCCTCCATGTGGAGAGTCTGTTACATTTTATAATTCACAACTACACCAGCATATTCATAGCCCCTGTGGGTGCTGTGAATATCGCACTGGCTTTATAGAGGATCAATCAAACAAAAATACTTAAAAGACATATGGGTATATTTTCTGACAAGAAGGATGTCAGATTAACCTGTTTATGAGAAGGTAGCTCTGATCACTGTGCTCTCCACTAGTCATAAAGTAGGTTAAGGTTCAGAACAAGGTAGTTTATTAGCAATGATTCTGCCCAAGCAATTCTTCCTCCCAATTCTAAATGATTTCCTTTGCTACTGTTCAAACATCTGTGGTCATTAACTCTACACAAACTATTTTTCCCAATGGAGTAACTAACAAATGAATTTTGTAGATCTCCGGATCAGGAAGATAAAAGGACAGAGGCAATGAATGAATGAATGAAAATGAGTAAAATTAGTTTTTAAACACTTACTATGTGACAAGCACTGTGAAAAAGTATTAAGAGTAGAAATACAAAAGGAAGACAGTCCTTGACCACAAGAAGCTTATATATGAATAAAGAGACAACAGATATGGAAGAATGAATGCTAAGGAAATATAAATTCACAGGGACAGCAAGTAGAATCATAAGTCACTCCATTGTTAATGTATTATTTCCAGAAGCAATAGAACTATTCAATTATTATTCCTAGAGTATGAGCTGTAAATAGGCATAGGGGTAGGCATGGGTATATAAAGAGATCTAATCAATTAGCATCATTGACTGAGAGGATGGCTGATGGAGGTCTTCTACAAAGGGAATAGTGGTAGGACTGGAACCCCAATATAACATTTGAAAGACTTAGGTTTGATTGAGATTGTATAGAAACAGGAGTGAAAGAAAAGATCTAGATATTTCCAAATCCAATAAATGGTTAATCCAATCAGTCACTTAATAATCCACAAAAGTATTTCAACAATTCCCAGGTTTGAATCAACAAGATATAACAGACTCTCTTCCTTGAGGATAAAACTAAGACATTTATTCAAATACCAAATTCATCATAGTAACAAAGAAGTCTATATACACTGATGCAAGGAGAAAGAAAACACCAAGCATTCTTTTTAAGACAAAATCCATGCAGGTCACCAATGGAGGAAAAATAATCATCTCATGTCTTCTCTCCATTAGGCTTCCCCATAAACACAATTTCCCCCAGGCAAAAATCACTTAATTTTCCCCTCATAGCATGAGCTGCTCTGCTCTGCTGTCTCTCTCTCCCAGCTCTGTCTGACTCACACTTCCTGTTCCACATTTCTTCCTCCATCTATTCTGCATACTCCTTCTACCAAAGAGCCCAAAGAAACAAGCAAATATTTTTTTAAAAGTTATCACGGTATATTAATATGAATGAACATATGGAGATTTTAAAATCTCATTTGTTACTAGCATAAATCATAACATAAGTGATTATCAGGCATTTTTTTTACATTTCCACTTTTCTTTTTGATATTACTCTTAGGAGAAACCCACTCTAAATAATTAAACTGAAATTTCTGTGAATTAGATAAAAACCTGCTTCTGGTGTTTTTGCTCTGTGTGTATGTGGGGGTGGGTTTTGGAGGGGCACTTCACTAAGGAAACATTTTAAAGCATATACAAAACTTCCGTAAAAAATTAGGATACATAGTTTGTGTTGGACAAAATTTCATTTATTTATATCAATAAAATATTCACTTCAGTCCAGTCAGGGTCACAGTTGAGAAATGTATTGCGTTTTCCACTGTTTTTAGAAGGAATGAATAATGACAGAAGTGAAGCTTAAGTTCATTAAAGAAAAACAAATTTCAAGGACTGGGGCCTTTATTTAGAAGGAGCTTGTTATATAATTTGACAGTTGCTTTGTTTAGACAAGTGACATGGTTTTATTTCATTGACCAACTTTTCAAAAGTCAAAGAAGGGTAATTATTATTTCAGCATATAATGGTGTTCAAATGATGTCACCAATGACCAAATAATGACTTAAAAGTAATGGCAAGCATGGACTTACATATAAATAATTTCATTTTTCTTAGATAGCAACATTTGACCTAATATAACCTACATGTGAACAGATAGTTAATAACAAGTCTATGTATATTTGTGCTCTTATTTTCTCTAATTCCTCAATTTAGAGCATAAGAGTTCATTGTATCTCCCTCTGTAGAAAAAAAAATAGAATGGGGTGGCTAGGTGGCACAGTGAGTAGAGCGTCGGCCCTGGAGTCAAAAGGACCTGAGTTTAGATCCGACCTCAAACACTTAATGCACACACAAACGAAAACCTAGCTGTGTGACCTTGGGCAACTTACTAAACCTCAAATTGCCCTCCCAAAAAAAAAAGCAAAAAAAATAGAATGAGAAATAGCCAGTGTGAATTCAGAATAGTATGTTCATTGATAAAGGGAAGAAGTGCAAATATATTAACCAAAGAGATGTAATAGTAATATTAATAGTATGTAAATAAAAGAAGCCAGATAGAACAACTCAAATATTTTTGCCAAGAAAACTCCAAATAGGGTTATAAAGAGTCAGAAAAAAACCTGAAAATAACTGAATAATAGCAACAAAGCATATATTATAGTTACTATGATTATCATTTTACACACAAAAAAGTGGGATTTAGAAATATAAAATGATTTGCTTATAGCTGTACAATTTCAGAGGCAAGATTCAAATTCAAGTCATTCTTCACTCTCTCTACTATATAACACAATGCCTTCATTAATAAATATTCAGCATAGGATATCCATAGGATGCCAGAAACTGAATCTACTCCATTTGGATGGAATTAACTGTATAGCAATCAATATATATATATATATATATAGTCTATATCTATTTTTCTGTCTAGGGACCAAACAGAAATTATCATAGAAAGTAGGCCTTTTGTTTGTACATTCATCATCATACTAGAGTGTGGATATTTTGTGGAGGGTAAGGATGGAGGGTTAAGAGATTCTTACTCATAGTAGGGAAGGAATATAGGAGATATTCGGAGTAATTGAGATGACATTATTACGTAAAAACTAGATGGTCCCAAGAATTCCTGGCCTTTCCAAAGTAGTTTAATGCATGTGCTACTGCTACCAAGTTTTACTGATTATACTTAATTCAATAATTATTTTATAGCACTTACTATATTCATGATATTTTACTAAATAAGATAAATTAATTAGTAAACTATTAGTTAAACTAATAGGTAAGTTTGTTTATATAATAAGTTTTTTATATTTATTTTATATTTATATTTTATTTTTAAATATTTAATAAATAATTTATTATTATATTATTATATTTTTAAATATTTAATAAATAATTCATTGTTATATTATTATATTAATAAATATTTTATATAAATATTTTATATTTATAGTATTTATACAATAAGAAGTTAGTAAACTAATAATAAACTAGTTATCAAAATAAATGAAAAAAATAAATTTCATTCATAGTACTTATATCCTTCACTGACTTTTGCTTTGGGTCTGAGAATAATTTGCAGAGGACTAATAGGTAAAAAGGCTTAAGTGACTTGTGTAGGATCATACAGCTAGTAAGTGCCTGAGGTCACATTTGAATGCAAGAAGATGATTCTTCCTGACTCCTGACTGTAACACCTAACTGCCCTTATAATCATAGAATGAGGTCTAGAACTTGCTGCCAATCTAATTGTAAAGCAAAGCACGAGCAGCTTTCCAAAAGAATGCTACTATGAACAGCTTTTGATATTCTGATTACACAGTATAGTGAACACTCTATATAATCCATAATAAATAAGAGCAAAACATTCACAAGAAATCAAGGTACAGCATTCACAAGGTTACACATTTTTACAGAAAATCAAAATATAGCATTCACAACAACTTACACAGAAAATGGCCACATAGTGTTCACTACAGTGGTCACAAAGTTTTCAACAAAGAATAATCATTTAGTAACACAATCATTCAATCTTCCTTAAGGGGGTTTGACTACTCAAGGAACACAAAGTACAATAGTCAAAGTTCTCCCCTCATGGGGCACACTAAGTTAAACTCAATCAATCACATATTCAGTCACTTATTCAGTATTCAATAATCAGAAAATGCACAGACACGAGGAGGCAGAGCCAAGATGGTGGAGTAGAAACAGAACTTCCACAGCGCTCCAGCACACTCCACTTCAAAATTATATAAAAGTTGACTCTGAACAACCTCTGGAGCTCCAGAACCCACAGAATGACACAGAGTAGCTAATTCCCTCTGAGGACAGCCCTGCATCCTAACAGGGAGAGGCCAGCACAGTGCTCTGGGAGCAGAACCTAGGCCCCCTTGAGTGGAGGTTTTAGCCCCAGGGTGGCTGGACTAGGAGCTTGCTGGAGGGATCCCAGAATACCAGCAGCAATGGCTTTTCCAGAATTAACACATAGATGCCTAGGACAAAGTGAGAGGTTAGTGACCTATGGACCTTGGGACCAGTATTTGGGAGCATATCAGCTTCTTCCCCTGGGGGCCAGAAACAGCTGAGGAACCATGGCACAGGTGCCATTTTGCAGTTTCAGTTGCAGCTTCAGCTCCTGGCCTGTGAACTCTAGGAGGATACAGCAATCAGTCTTGGGGTAATCGCTCTTGCTTTAAACTTCTTGGATCTAGATTGCTGTCTGGGGTGGAGGTCTTGGGGGTATGTGTCCAGCTTGCCAGAGGGTGTGAGGGCTTCAGGGAGGGTGCCCAACTAATACCTCCAGCAGTTGAGAAGACCCCAAAGTTTGGGAAATAAGCTCCCCTGTCTGGTGGCCAAGTCCTATTGTGGCAACAAGCCCAAGAGTCAAGTAATTAAGTGGCAACATGCCTAGGCAAAGGAAACAAAATAAACAGAAAAATGCAACATTAGACTCCTATTTTGGGGACAAACAGGATCGAAGTATGGAACTGGAGGAGGACTGTGAGGTCAGAACTGCACCAAAAGCCCCAAATGGAAATTTGTGTGGGTTACAGGCCATAAAGGACTTTAAGAATGATCTTAAAAATCAAATAAGAGAAGTGGAGGAAAAATTGGGAAGAGAAATGAGAACAATGCAGGAAAAGTATGAAATGAGAGTCAACAGCCTGAAGGAGGAAAATAATGCCTTAAAATAGATTAACTCAAGTGGCAAAAGAGGCTCCAAAAGGCAATGAGGAGAAAAATGCCTTAAAAACCCAAATTTGCCAGATGGAAAAAGAGTCTCAAAAGCTCACTGAGGAGATTCATTCCTTCAGAGTTACACTGGAGCAAATGGAAGCTAGTGACTTTATGAGAAATCAAGATGCTGTTAAACAGATCCAAACAAATGAAAGAATATAAGGCTATGTGAAATATCTCATGGGAAAACCAATGACCTTGAAAATAGATCCAGGAGAGATAATTTAAAAATTATTGGACTACCTGATAGCCATCATAAAAGAAAACACATAGAAAGCATGCTTCAGGAAATTCTCAAGGAAATTTGCCCTAATGTTTTAGACCCAGGGGGTGAAATGAAGATTCAAAGAATCCAGAGATCACCTCCTGAAAAATATCCCAAAAAGAAAACTCTTGGGGGCAGCTAGGTGGTGCAGTGAATAACACATCGGCTCTGGAGTCAGAATGACCTGAGTTCGTTTCCAGCCTCAAGAACTTAATGCACACACAAACAGAAATCTAGCCATGTGACCTTGGGCAAGTTACTTAACCCCAGTTGCCCTCCAAAATGAAAAAAAAAAAGTAAACTCCTAGGAATATTGCAGCCAGGTGCCAACATTCACAAATAATACAAGCAGAAAATACTACAAGCAGCCAGGATGAAACAATATTGTTGAAACAAAATCAGAATATGACAGGACCTGGCAGCTTCTACACTGAGGGATCAAAGGGCATGGGATATGATAATCCAGAGGGCAAAAGAGCTGGTATTAAAACCAAGAATCATCTAACCAGCAATACTGAGTATCTTGTTTCAGGGGAAAATATGGTCATTCACGGGAATAGAGGACTTTCAAGCATTCTTGAGTAAAAAAATCATAGTTTAATAGAAAATTTGACATTCACGCAAAAGAAGCAAGAGATGCTTGAGAAGGTAAACAGGGAAAAGAAATCAAAAGAAACTTATCAAAGTTGAACTATCTACATTCCTACATGGAAAAATAATAACTGTGACAGATGAAAACTTTCCTATTATGAAAACAATTGAAGAAGAATATATGGGCATATGAATACAAATGTGAATGTGTGTGTGTGTGTGTGTGTGTATACACACACACACATTCACATTTGTATTATATATATATATATACACACTCACATTTGTATTATATATATGTGTGTGTGTCTGTGTGTGGGTGTGTGTCTTTCTGTGTATGTATTTACAAGTGTACATGGATAGAGGGCACAGGTTAAATTTGATGGGAAGGGATCATACTTATGGGGTGAAGTTAAGAGGTGAGAGAGGAATGTTGCAAGAAGAAATGGGGAGGGTGGAGCGAAGTTGTCGGAGTAGAAACAGCTCATCCAAGCCAGTCTGCCCCCGGATTCCCCCCAAACTATGTAAAAGGGGACTCTGAACAACTTCTGGAGCCCCAGCACCCACAGAACGACACAGAGAAGCTAACCTCCCACTGAGGACAGCCCAGCAGCACTGCAGGAGGGACTAGCGCAGAGGTCTGGGAGCCGGCAGCACGCAGTGCGCAGTGCCGAGTCGAGCCAAGCAGAGCCCAGGTCCCTGTGAGCCGAGGTTTTAGCCCCAGGGTGGCAGGGCCAGCAGCCAGCTGGAGGAACCCCAGAACACTAGCAGCTGTGGTGATTCCAGAATTATCAACATAGACATGCCTAGGACAAAGTAAGAGGTTAGTGTCCTATGGACTTTGGGGAATGCGTCGGCTCCCTGCCCTGGGGGCTAGAAGCCACTGAGGAGACATGCCATTTTGTAGTTTCCATAGGCAGCTCCAGCTCCTGGCCTGCAAACCATAGGGAAATCCAGAGATCAGTCTTGGGGGTAATCACTCTTGCTATAACCTCCCTGGATCTGGATTGTGATCTGGGGTGGAAGTTGTGGGTGGGTTTACAGCTTGCCAGAAACGGAAGTTGCCCCCCACATGTTCGGGAAGAAAATTCCTCTATCTGGCCTTAAAGCCATACTGTGGCAACAAGCCCAACAGTCAAGTAAGTAAGTGGAAATATGCCAACGCAAAGGAAACAGAAAAATACAACCCTAGACTCCTATTTTGGGGACATAGAGCAGGAAAAGGACTGTGAGGTCAGAAGTCCTGCTCCAAAAGCCCCAGGGGAAAACATGAGCGGGTTGCAGGCCATAGAGGACCTTAAGAAGGACTTTAAAAATCAAATAAGAGAAGTGGAGGAAAAATTGGGAAGAGAAATGAGAAGGATGCAGGAAAAGTATGAAATGAGGTTCAACAGCCTGACTGAGGAAAACAACACCTTCCAAAATAGACTAACTCAAATGGCAAAGGAGGCCCAAAAGGGCAACGAGGAGAAAAATGGCTTAAAAATTCGAATTTGCCAGATGGAAAAAGAATCTCAAAAGTTCACTGAGGAGATTCATTCCTTCAGTTAGACTGGAGCAAATGGAAGCTAATGACTTTATGAGAAATCAAGATGCTGTTAAGCAGAACCAAACAAATGAAAGATTAGAAGGCAATGTGAAATATCTCATGGGAAAAACCACCTACCTGGAAAATAGATCCAGGAGAGACAATTTAAAAATCATTGGACTACCTGAAAGCCATGATCAAAGAAAGAACCTAGGAATCACCCTTCAAGAAGTTCTCAAGGACAATTGCCCTGATGTTTTAGATCCAGAGGGCAAAATAGAGGTTGAAAGAATCCACCGATCACCTCCTGAAAAGGATCCCAAAAACTATGCTCAGAAAGTTACCAAACTGTGTATACCCTTATTTTTTTTAAGCAATTGGGGTTAAGTAACTTGCTCAAGGTTACACGGCTAGTCATTATTTATGCGTGGGTGCTCATTTTCTGGGGCTGGATCTGATCTCGGGTCATCCCAACTCCGAGGTCGGCGCTCTTACTCACTGCGCCACCTAGCCGCCCCTTTAGGGCAATTGGGGTTAAGTAACTTGCCCAAGGTTACACGGCTTTGTTTGTGTGGATTAAGTGTCTGAGGCCGGCTCCAAACTCAGGTCCGTCTGATTCCAGGGCTGGCACTCTATTCACTGTGCCACCTAGCCACCCCTAACTTCCCACTTTCTAAGAGAAAAAAAAAAAACACCTCACTTTTTGACAAGGGGCTTAGATCAGAGGGAGATCCTTCTTCATTTTTCCTATTGTGGATGTTCAGATAATCTAAACAGATGTAGTAATAAGTCCAGAGTGTAGAATGAATGCTTCTCAACTCCTACTCAGATCACAGAAAAGAAAAGTGTAGGGAAGTTAGAGAGGAATAGACAACCATCATGTTCCAAATTTAAGCAAAACATCCTATCTTTCCTCTTCAGTATCTAGACTGAATACAACCCATCACTAAGTTCTTTCTATATTATATCTCCTCTTTTTACTTTCAGATATAGGGAAGGGATATAGGAATACCCTTTGGTTTAGATCACAGCTAGGTCAGACTCTCTCCCTATACTTCCCTGGTCCTATATTTTAGATAGTTCTACAGCTTTCTGAACTACTGAGGCATTGAGAAAAGAAGGTACAGGAAATATTCTAGTGTTAATGATCTTTCTCCCACACTTTCTACCCCTTCCTTTTTTGTGTGAGTATGTGTGTGTGTTTGTGTGTCTGTCTATCTCTCAGTCTATGTCTGAATCTCTCTCTCTCTCTCTCTCTCTCTCTCTCTCTCTCTCTCTCTCTCTCTCTCTCTCTCTCTCCCTCTCAGAATATTTAAGTGCGTAATAGTTGATAGACACTTATTAAGCTCCATCCATATGACAGGAAAAACAGTAAACATTGAAGATGTAAAAAAAAAAAAGACAGTACCTGACCTCAAGGATTTTTTTAATGGAATAGGAGAGACAAACCATGGAATAGGGGAGACAAAGCTTGAAAGCAAGTGGTTGAGTTACCAAGGAGAGCTTGACATCTGGATGAAATAAAATCATTCAACTGTGTTAGAAAATGAACTAAAGAGGTTTAAGTTTCTAAGGTGATTCGATCTTGTATAATGATGACTTTCTGGAGATCATGAATTCTAAGAAAGTAGCTCAGTGGGAAATAGGAAAAATTAAATACCTAAGTGACCTCCTTAAAATACATAGGATTTCAAAGAAAGCCAGTTTTATTAGAACATATTTATCTCTGTCCGTCTGTTTATCTATCTATCATCTATGTATCTATTTATGTATATATGCATTCATGTATGTATGAATGTATGAATGTATGTATGTATGTATATATGTGTGTATCTATCTATCTATCTATCTATCTATCTATCTATCTATCTATCTATCTATTTATCTATCTATCTATCTGTCTGTCTGTCTATCTAAAAGTTTGTACCACCAGGCTAAGAATCTTTGCTTCTAAAGGGGAGAATTAAGAGGAGTGGATAGAAGATAAGAAGCAAATATTACATTATTATTGGTACAGTTGGATGATACCCCAGGAAGAGACTGGAGCCTGAAATTAGGAAGATTAGAATTCAAATCTGGTCTCAGAACTTACTAGTCACATGGCACAGGGCAAGTCACTTAACTCTTTCTCCATTAACTCCTCATTAAAATGGATATAATAGCAATTTCCTCCCTGGGTTGTAATTAGGATCAAATAAGATAATTGAAAAGTGCTTATTATAGGGCCTGAGAAATAAAAAGTTAATATTATATGTGTATATACATAAATGTATATGCATGTGAACCTATGCATATATGTACACATAATTATATGTGTGTATATACATATATGTTTATATACACAGAGAGAGAGAACATAAAATGTTATATGAGGATGTTTTGCATAAATTATAGCTTTACAAATGTGGTATGGATGACTTCAGGATTTTCTGGGTTCTATTTCACTGAGCTTCTTCAAATAAAAACTATATGACTATTTGAAAAATATCTCATGGAATCGATTCTTATTTATGTGCAAGTTGGCCTTGGTAAGTAATTTCAGCTGTTTTGGTCTCTTCATTGAGGGTTTTCTTGGAAAAGATACTAGATTGGTTTGCTATTTTCTTTTTCCAATTTTACATATGAGTAAACTGAGGCAAGCAGAGTTGACTGACTTGCCCAGGATAACACAGAAATGACTGAGGCCTGATTTGAACTCAGAAAGATGAGTTTTTCTGACTTCTGTTCAAACACTCTATACACTGTGCTACCTAGATTTTGTGAAACTTTTTTTTAAGCTCCGAGGTATGATGATCCTGGTGGAGATTTCAGCAATTACAAACATTATTATTTTATGTAATTTATGCTTTCATTTTTTTTGTTGTTGTCGTTGCTGACATAATGGATTGTGGCAATTATCTTGTCAAAAAAGGAAATTGGGTCTTTTCTGGAATTATTTATTTTAGACACCTATGGGTTGTTTGGTGCTCAACATGTTTCCTCCTCAGGGCTCTTGTTAATTAATTTTTAAATTAATTTACTCAAAAATTTTTCCAGATTCTTCAAACTGGTATCTCATTACCACAGTTTTCTATTTGTTCTCTTCAAAATAAGGGCTCTACTTGACATTCTATAGTTACTTGGACTCTGACAAGTAATGTAAAAAAAAAACTCTGATACTGATAACCAAATTTCTTTTGAGGTTTACTTAATATTTCTTTGAATACACTAGAGCATAAAAATGTAAATTTGCTTAAAATATAGTTAAATTAAAATTCTGTTTACTTGATCATTATTTTTTTAAGTTTAAGATTTAAAGCTATTAAGACATTACTGACAAATATGTCTTAGTTTTGGGTTTAGGTTTTTTTTTTTTTAATTACAAAATAAAACCAAACAATTTGAAAGTGGAAGATAGAGAGCAGATAGAAATAGGTAGATACACCACACACACACACACACACACACACACACACACACACACTCAGAAAGATAGAGATATAGATAGATATAGATATAGGTATATCTATACATATACCTATACATATAGATATATCTATATCTACAGATACTGATATTCAGATGTCTAGATATATGCATATATCTGTATTTTTTCATATATGCCTGCATATATCTACATATGAAGAATATATATATACACATATACATTATATAATTTTCTTTAAGAGATGCTAAACCTTTATATTTCAGTTAGAATTATTTTACTTATTCCATCTGAGTAAAAAAATAAGTACAATTAAAAACTAAGGATTCAGTTCAACTAAATGAGGGAATGAATGTAAAGATGTTTAGTTACCATGTGTCAAGCATTGTGCTCTATGTTTGGATGTGAATACAAACCAAAGACATTCACTATCTCAAGGATTTTATATTATAATAAAAGGAGAGGTAGATACAGGGAAATTGCTTTCAGAGTGGGGTATTTTTTGTTGGAATGTTATAAATATGGTTAGTAGAGCCACAGAGGAATATATTTTCATACTCCTTTTAGTAGCAAGGGTAGTATTAATTTGCTCATCCTTCTCAAACTGGAAAAGATAGGTATATTTGGTTGGTACTGCTGTAACAGCAGGTTGACTTCTAAAGAAGTAAAAGCAAGCAAAATTAAACTAATATTGAGCAAGTTTGTATTAAGTTGTAGGCAATGAGCATTCAAGTATTTAACGATTGGTAAATAGATGCATACATACATACATACACACATTCATTCATTCATAGGCAGGTCAGTAGATGATAAATATTGGATGGATACATAGAGAGAGATGATCGCTGTAGATGTAGATAGAGATAGAGATGATAGCATAATAATACTGAGATGGTGATATGGAGAAAGATATTACAGACAGATGTAGAGGTATAAGACTAAGTAGAGATATAGATATAAACACAAGTATAGAAAATATGTATAGAAAGATAAAGACAGATATATACATGACATAGTTACAGACATAGTAGCTACCATGTGCCAAGCATTGTGCTAAACCCTGAGCATACAAATACAAAAAAACACAAGTTGGAGGCTATTCTCAAGGAGATTAGTTAATCTTGGAAGACAAAATGTAATGAGATGTTTGGGATTTGGAAGTGTGGGACAATATTCACATGAGGACAAGGTACTGAAGAAGATGTAACATTACAGAACATGAGTGAGATGCTAATGACTCAAGCATGGCTGGATTTCCCCACAAAATGGTAATCCCAGCAAGGGATATACCAATCAGGAGAGCAGACTCCTGAGAGTAGAGTCATTTTAAGACTGTAAGGACACTGAGATATACTAGAAGTCCAGAGAATTAGCAAGATGGAAAATGAATTTAAAAAGATGATCTTTGTTCTCAAGTAATTTTATTGTTAGGAGAGAAATTACCTTTGCACTTTTAAGGACACTAAAAATAGAATGAGAAGAGAATATGGAAAATTTAATACAATGTGCTTTAGACAAATTTGAGAAGCAGAGGATTACTTTCAAATGGTAAGATCAAGAAAAGATTGTGGAGGATGTGACATGAAAAACAAAGGAAAGAATTTGAAGAGGTAGATAATGAAGGACTGAGTTATAGCAATATTGGTGGTAATGGAGGAAAGTCTGTTTGGATACACAGAGAAGGAAGGCTAGGGTGCATTAGAAATCCTGTTTGGCTAGAATTCCTGAAGGAGGATAATGTACAACAAATGGTACCTTGTTATTTACAATTAAGTTGTGGGAGATTTTGAATGTCAGACTGCAGCATTTTATTTTATTTATTTTTATTTATTTTTAAACAAATGCTTTATTAACTTCTGTTTTACATCATTCATTTCCACCAGATTTTGAGTTACAATCATTTTCCCCCCATTATTCCCTTACCCAACCTCCCAGAACAGTAATCCCACAAGATATCGCTTCCTCCAATCTGCTCTCTCCCATACCCCCATCGACTTTTCCATTAGAGAAAGGTGAGCCTTTGCATCCCAATGCCTGCACATTTTATCTCCCTATTACAAGCAAAAGAATATTAATAATAGTATTTATATATATTTGAAACACTTAATGTTATGACCTCAAATTTCAGGTTCATTTCCTTCCTCCCTTGTCACCCATTCCCTCTTGGGAGATAAGTAATTCAGTATATGTTGTACATGTCTAGCTATGCAAAACTTTATCATAGTAGATATATTGTACAAGGCTGCTTATAATTCCTTCCCACTCATCCCACCCCCCACCTGGTCCATTCCTTACATGATCCTGTCCCTCTTTTATAGTGGGTACTTCCAACCTTCCCTCACCCCAAGGATACCCTCCCATCCATCATCCCTCCTCCCATCCCCCTTCCCCCTATACTGCTGCAGGTTGAGATATCCCATTTACTATGTATGTCATTTTCTCCCTGAACCAAATTCAATGAGAATGTGGTTTTGCCTTTTTAGCCTTCCTTATTCTCCCCCTCTTTTGCAACCACTTCCCCTTGCTTCTTCTGCATGGGATAGTTTACACTACCCTGTCTCTCCCCATCTCCTCTTGACACTTTCCTCTCTCACCTCATAATTTCATCCCTTGAGTATTCTCCCTTCCCAACAAATTCAACTTATGCCCTCTATCCATATATAACTGTAACCATATACACACACATTCACATATGTATTCATATAACCACACCCCCTTCTTTCATTATTTTCATAGTGAGAAAGATATCATCAGTCACTGTTATTGCTTTTCCATATAGGAATGTAAATAGTTCAACTTTGATAAGTTCCTTTTGATTTCTTTTCCCTGATTACCTTCTCAGGCATCTCTTCCTTCTTGTGTCTGGATGTCAAATTTTCTATTCAATTCTGGTTTTTTCCTCAAGAATGCTTGAAAGTCCTCTATTCCACTGAATGACCATATTTTCCCCTGAAACAAAATACTCAGTTTTGCTGGGTAGGTGACCCTTGGGTTCATTCCCAGTTCTTTTGCCCTCTGGAATATCATATTCCATGCCCTTCGATCCCTCAGTGTAGAAGCTGCCAGGTCCTGGGCTATTCTGATTGTGTTTCCACAATATTGAAATTGTTTCTTCCTGTCTGCTTGAAGTATTTTCTCCTTGATCTGGGGATTCTGGAACCTGGCTATAATATTCCTGGGAGTTTTCTTTTTGGGGTCTTTTTCAGGAGGTGATCGGTGGATTCTTTCAACCTCTATTTTGCCCTCTGGATCTAAAACATCAGGGCAATTTTCCTTGAGAATTTCTTGAAGGGTGATTTCTAGGTTCTTTCCTTGATCATGGCTTTCAGGTAGTCCAATAATTTTTAAATTGTCTCTCCTGGATCTATTTTCCAGGTCAGTGGTTTTTCCCATGAGATATTTCACATTGCCTTCTAATCTTTCATTTGTTTGGATCTGCTTAACAGCATCTTGATTTCTCATAAAGTCATTTGCTTCCATTTGCTCCAGTCTAACTCTGAAGGAATGAATCTCCTCAGTGAACTTTTGAGATTCTTTTTCCATCTGGCAAATTCGACTTTTTAAGGCATTCTTCTCCTCATTGCCCTTTTGGGCCTCCTTTGCCATTTGAGTTAGTCTATTTTAAGGTGTTGTTTTCCTCAGTCAGGCTGTTGACCCTCATTTCATACTTTTCCTGCATCCTTCTCATTTCTCTTCCCAATTTTTCCTCCACTTCTCTTATTTGATTTTTAAAGTCCTTCTTAAGGTCCTCTATGGCCTGCAACCCGCTCATGTTTTCCCCTGGGGCTTTTGGAGCAGGACTTCTGACCTCACAGTCCTTTTCCTGCTCTATGCCCCCAAAATAGGAGTCTAGGGTTGCATTTTTCTGTTTCCTTTGCCTTGGCATGTTGCCACTTAATTACTTGACTTTTGGGCTTGTTGCCACACTATGGCTTTAAGGCCAGCTAGAGGAATTTTCGTCCCGAACGTGTGGGGGGCAACTTCCGTTTCTGGCAAGCTGTAAAGCCACCCACAACTTCCACCCTAGATCACAATCCAGATCCAGGGAGGTTAAAGCAAGAGCAATTACCCCCCAAGACTGATCGCTGGATCTCCCTACAAATTTGCAGGCTGGGAGCGGGAGCTGCCTCTGAAAACTACAAAATGGCGTTTGTCCTCAGCGGCTTCCAGCCCCCAGGGGAGGGAGCCAACGCATTCCCTAATACCAGTCCCAAAGTCCATAGGACACTAACCTCTTACTTTGTCCCAGGCAAGTCTATGTTGATAATTCTGGAGTCGCCACAGCTCCTGGTGTTTTGGGGTTCCTCCAGCTGGCTGCTGGCCCTGTCGCCCTGGGGCTAAAACCTTGGCTCATGCGGACCTGGGCTCGGCTCGGCTCCTGCGCTCTGCGTGCTGCACGCTGCCAGGTCCCAGACCACTGCGCTGGTCCTTCCTGCAGGGCTGCTGGGCTGTCCTCAGTGGGAGTTTAGCTTCTCTGTGTCGTTCTGTGGGTGCTGGGGCTCCAGAAGTTGTTCAGAGTCCCCTTTTACATCGTTTGGGGGGAATGTGGGGGCAGAGTGGCTTGGATGAGCTGTTTCTACTCCGCCATCTTGGCTATGCCCTGCAGCATTTTATTTTATAAGTAGTGGGGTAACATTGGAAGGTTTTCAGGTAGGGGAGTGAAGTGGTCAAACAAGAATGTTAGAAATAATATTTTATAAGTTATCTGAAGGACATTTTGAAGAGAGGAGAGCCTGGAATCTTGTAATGGCTTTTAGTTAGGAGGCTATTATAACTTTTCTCTGAAGATTGAGAGAGGCTAAATGGTAGGAAGTATGAGCACAAAGGAAATACGTACTAGAAACAGTATAGTTATGATTAATAGCAATAAAATTTTCAACTGATTGCATGGTGTGAGGATGTGTCAGGGATAAGAAAGGGTCCAAAATAACTCTTTCCATGTTGAGTAGACATGTAGGGAGATTAGCTGAACTATATTTATAAAAACATTTTAAGCTACTTTTTTTATGTTGACAAAAGAACTGGAAACTCAGGGGATGTCCAACAGTTAGGGAAAGGCTTGACAAATTATTGTTTATGTATATCATAGATATGTATATAATGTCACAATGAATAATAAAAAGGATAGTTGCAGAAAAACTGAGATGTATAAAAATCGATGCAAAGTGGAGTGAACAGAACCATTAGAATCATTTATCACATAACAACAAAATTACAAAATGAACAAGTTATAAAATTTAGGAATTCAAATTAATGAGCTAGTGTTTTTCAAGAAGAATACTATTCACTTCGTAAAAGAAATATGCTAGATGTAATATGGAGAATGAGGTATCATTTTTTATACATGACAAACATGGGAATTTGATTTGCTTGACAATATATTTATCTAAACATTTTATTTTTCTTTTTTTCCCTCCAGTTGGGAGAGAGAAAATAAATCCTTGTTAAGAAAAAAATGTTTAACTTTAAAAATTGGAATAATTAGTCTTCAATTAAACACTTCCTCCCTTCACTGCTATGATTTTCTATTCAATTTAGTGCACAAATACTTATTCATCAGTTGCTATGTGTAAGTTACAGTACCAGTTATTGTTGAGGATGCGAATAGAAAGGCAAATGCAAAAAAAAATCAGTTCCTTACCTTCAGGAAATTATAATCTGCTGCTTGACACAGTATGTAAACATATAGATGATTTTATATATATATATATATATATATATATATATATATATATATAATATATATATAAATATATATACTACATATACTATATATATATATAGTCATATATATATGACTATATTTCCCTCCCACCCATCCCAACCCACACGTGGTCCATTACCTACATTAATCCTGTCCCTCTTCAAAAGTGGGTGCCTCCACCCTCCTCTCCCTCATTATGTCCTCCCCTCCATCCTCACTGCTCTCATCCCCCTCCCCTCTATTCTTCTGCAGGGTGTGATATCCCATTTAGTATGCATGTCATTTTCTCCCTGAGCCAAATATAACGAGAATATGGTTTTGCCTTTTTGCCTTCCGGATTTTCCCTCCCCTGTGGCTACTTCCCCTTGACTCTTCTACATGAGATAGTTTACCCACCCCCCATCTCTGACATCTATTCTAGCCACATTCCTCTCTCACCTCTTAACTTCACCCTTAAAGTATCATCCCTTCCCACCAAATTCGACCTGTGCCCTCTATCCAGGTATACCTGTAAACATATATATACACATTCACAGATGTATTCAGATGCCCATATACCCTTCTTCAATTTTTTTCATACTGAGAAATATTTCATCAGTCACAGTTATTGTTTTTCCATGTAGGAATGTAATAGTTCAACTTTGATAATTTCATTTTGATTTCTTTTCCCAATTTACCTTCTCAAGTATCTCTTACTTCTTGTGTCTGAATGTCAGCTTTAATTCTATTCAACTCTGTTTTTTTTTCCTCAAGAATGCTTGAAAGTCCTCTATTCCAGTGAATGAACATATTTTCCCCTGAAACAAGATACTCAGTTGTGCTGGGTAGGTAATTATTGTTTTTAATCCCAGTTCCTTTGCTCTCTGGAATATCATATTCCATGTCCTTTGATCCCGCAATGTAGAAGGTACCAGCTCCTGTGCTATTCTGATAGTGTTTCCACAAAATTGAAATTGTTTCTTCCTGGCTGCTTGTAATATTTTATCCTTCATCTGGGACTTCTGGAACCTGGTTATAATATTCATAGGATTTTTTTTTCAGATCTTTTTTCAGGAGGTGATCTCTGGATTCTTTCAACCTCTATTTCCTCCTCTGGGTCTAAAACATCATTGCAATTTTCCTTGAGAATTTCTTGAAGGATGATTTCTATGTTCTTTCTTTGATCATGGCTTTCTGGTAGTCCAATAATTTTAAGATTATCTCTCCTGGATTTATTTTCCAGGTCAGTGGTTTTTCCCATGAGATCACATTGCTTTCTATTCTTTCATTTCCTTTGATTTGTTTAACAGCATCTTGATTTCTCATAAAGTCACTAGCTTCCATTTGCTCCAGTCTAATTCTGAAGGAGTGATTCTCATCAGTGAGCTTTTGAGATTCTTTTTCCATCTTGCAAAGTAGGCTTTTTGGGGCATTCTTCTCCTCATTGCTTTTTAGAGGCACTTTTGCCAATTGATTTAGTCTATTTTTTAAGATGTTATTTTCCTCAGTCAGGCTGTTGACTCTCATTTTATACTTTTCCTGCATCCTTCTCATTTCTCTTCCCAATTTTTCCTCCACTTGTCTTATTTGGTTTTTAAAACCCTTCTTAAGGTCCTCTATGGCCTGTAACCTGCTCAAATTTTCATTTGGGGCATTTGGTGCAGGAGATCTGACCTCACTTTCCTCCTCCAGTTCCATACTTTGGTCCTCTTTGTCCCCAATATAGGAGTCTAATGTTGCATTTTATGTTTATTTTGTTTCCTTTGCCTAGGCATGTTGCCATTTAATTACTTGACTTTTGCACTTGTTGCCACAGTAGGACTCTGCCACCAGACAGGGGTGCTTCTTTCTCAAAGTTTGGGGTCTTCTCACCTGCTGGAGGTATTAGTTGGGTGCCCTCGCTGAAGCCCCCATAAACTCTGGCAAGCTGGACACACACCCTAAGACCTATACCCCAGAATGCAATACAGATCCAGGGAGGTTAAAGGAGAGCAATTATCCAAAGACTGATCTCCGGATCCCCCTACATTTCACAGGACAGGAGCTGAAGTTGCAACTGAAGTTGCAAAATGGTGGCAGTGCTGTGTCTCCTCAGCTGCTTCTAGCCCCCAGGGGAAGAAGCTGACAAGCTCCCAAGTACTGGTGCCAAAGTCCATAGGCCACATACCTCTCACTTTGTGTTGGAAATTCTGGAAAAGCCACAGCTGCTGTTCTGCGGTCCCTCCAGCCAGCTGCTGGACCACCAGCCCTGGGGCTAAAACCTTGAACTCATGCAGACCTTAGCTCAGCTCCCAGAGATCTGAGCTGTCGGCTCCCAGACTGCTGTGCTGGCTGCTCCCTGCCAGGATGCTGGGCTGTCCTCAGCAGGAGGTTAGCTTCCCTGTGTCATTCTGTGGGTGATGGAACTCCAGAGGTTGTTCAGAGTCCCCTTTTTACATACTTTTGAAGTAGTGTGGGCTGTAGTGCTGTGGAAGTGCTGTTTCTACTCCACCATCTTCCTAATCTATTTTTTAAAATATCTACTTGTTATTATATAATAAAGTTATAAGGCTTTAGTTAGAACCAAGTCATTATTACCTTGCCTTTTTGACTTTGCTTCTGTGTGTTAGTTTCTCACTGCTAAATTATATGATTTGCTCAGACATTTTGCATTATTTGAAGTAGCTGAATTTGAAATTGTTTTACCCTTGGATGGTTTTAGTGGACATTAAATTCACTGCTGCATTCCCATGCCCTTTTTGGAACCTTATCACCATTCAATTGCGTGACAAAATAATCTTACTATACACTTTAAGCAGCTTAAGTTGTCATAATTTATCAGCTCAGGTCTGATGTGCTTCACATATTAAAGTTGAAATGTTCCACCTACTTCCAGAGAATACCCAATGTGGGATTCAAAGTTGTTTCCTTTAATCAGTTGCATTGGTATGATTGCTCAGGAAGGGCCCATTTGTTATTATTCTACTATAATACTTTTTTTCTGTTTAACACACTGTTATTCTCTCCAAAATCACTTAAAATAATCACAAATTAAATAAGGAATTCTTTATCTAGAAACGTTCCTTAACTCCCAGGTTTCTGTCTAGATTTGATTCCTCTTCACTTATTCTAAAATATTTCCTAATAATATTAAAGTTTTAGTTGAAATTCTAATACCTTAAAGTAAACAAATTGCCTGTCATTGGATATACATATATGAGTATTTCCTTAAAATTAACAAAAATATGCACAAAGGGTTAAATATATCTTTCAAGTAAGCCTACCTAAGTAGAAAAGTATTCATTTTCCTTAAGGAATCATTGAGCATTAATCTTTGTTAAGATATTAATACATCATTATTTCCTTTATGGGACTACACTGATTATTAGAAAGGTATATCAAATCCAATTCCCTCTTCTATATGTGTATATGTGATATAGATATAGATATAGATATAGATATAGATATAGATAAAGATAATATATATGTCTGTGTTTATGTATGTATATGTATATATATGTATATGTATATGTATATATATATATATATATATGTATATATATATATATATATACATATATATATATATATATATATACGGAGAGAGTGAAAGAGAGAAAGAGAGAGAGAGAATACAAAGCTAAAGTTCTTTGAAGGGGATAGTTCCCAAGGGTATCAACAAAGTCCTCATATAAGAAGAGGACATAGAACTGTGTTTTAAAAGAATGCTGTGGGGTGGGGGGGCGGGGCAGAGCCAAGATGGAAGAGTAGAAAGAGCACTTCCAAGGTTCTCTCACTCACATCACTTCAAAATCATGTAAAAGGGGACTCTGAACAACTTCTGGAGCTCCGGCACCAACAGAACAACACAGAGAACCTATACTCCTGCTGAGGACAGCCAAGCAGCCCTGCTGGGAGCGGCCAGCACAGTGCTCTGGGAGCTGACAGCGCAGCCCTCTGGGAGCCAAGTCCAGGCCTTCATTAGCTGTGGGTTTAGCCCCAGGGCAGGGCGGGCCAACAGCAGGCTGGAGGAACCCCAGAACACCAGCAGCTGTGGCGATTCCAGAATTATCAACACAGACATGCCTAAGACAAAGTGAGAGGTTAGTGGCCTATGGACTTTGGGACCAGTATTTGGGGAACACGTCAGGCTTCTTCCCTGCAGGGCAAGAAGGGGCTGAGGAGACATGGCACAGATGCTATTTTGCAGCTTCAGTTACAGCTTCAGCTCCTGCTGTGAGAACTGTAGGGAGATCCAGCAATCAGTTGAGCTGGCTTAATCACTCCTGCTTTAACCTTCCTGGATCTGGATTGCAGTCTGGGGTGGAGGTCTTGGGGTGGGTATCCAGCTTGTCAGAGCATGTGGAGGCTTCACAGAGGCCACCCAACTAATACCTCCAGAAGTTGGGAAGAACCCAATATTTGGGATGGAACTTCCCCTCTCTGGTGGTAGAGTCCTACTGTGGAAACAAGCTCAAAAATCAAGTAATTAAATGGCAACCCAACTAATACCTCCAGTAGTTGTGAAGAACCCAATGTTTGGGATGGAACTTCCCCTGTCTGGTGTTAGAGTCCTACTGTGGAAACAAGCTCAAAAATCAAGTAATTAAATGGCAACATGCCTAGGCAAAGGAAACAAAATAAACAGAAAAATGAAACATTATTCTCATATTTTGGGGGCAAAGAGGATCAAAGCATGGAACAGGAGGAGGACCATGAGGTGAGAAATACTGCACCAAAAGCCCCAAATGAAAATATGAGTGGGTTACAGGCCATAGAGGACCTTAAGAAGCATTTTAAAAACCAAATAAGAGAAGTGGTGGAAAATTGGGAAGAGAAATGAGAAGGATGCAGGAAAAGTATAAAATGAGAGTCAACAGCCTGACTGAGGAAAATAACACCTTAAAATAAATTAACTCAAGTGGCAAAAGAGGTTCAAAAAGGCAATGAGGAGAAGAATGACTTAAAAACCCAAATTTGCCAGAATGAAAAAAGAATCTCAAAAGCTCACTGAGGAGATTCATTCCTTCAGAGTTAGACTGGAGCAAATGGAAGCTAGTGATTTTATGAGAAAAAAAAATGCTATTAAACGGACCCAAACAAATGAAAGAATAGAAGGCAATGTGAAATAGCTCATGGGAAAAACCACTGACCTGGAAAATAGATCCAGGAGATATAATTTAAAAATTATTTGACTACCTGAAATCCATGATCAAAGAAAGAACATAGAATCATCCTACAAGATAACCTCAAGGAAAATTGACCTGATGTTTTAGACCCAGAGAGGGAAATAGAGGTTGAAAGAATCCATAGACCACCTCCTGAAAAAGATCCCAAAAAGAAAACACCCAGGAATATTATAGCCAGGTTCCAGAATTCCCAGATCAAGTATAAAATATTACAAGAAGCCAGGAAGAAACAATTTCAATATTGTGGAAACACAATTAGAATAGCACAGGACCTGCAGCTTCTAAAGTGAGCGATCAAAGGTCATGGAATATGTGATTCAAACCAAGAATAACATACCCAGCAAAACTGAGTATTTTGTTTCAGAGGAAAATAAGGTCATTCTGTGGAATAGAGAACTTTCAAGCATTCTTGAGGAAAAACCAGAGTTGAATAGAAAATTTGGCATCCAGACACAAGAAGCAAGAGATGCCTGAGAAGGTAATTGGGGAAAACAAATCAAAAGGAACTTATCAAAGTTGACCTATTTACATTCCTACAAGGAAAAATAATAACTGTGACTGACCAAACCTTTCTCATTATGAAAATAATTGAAGAAGGGTATATGGGCATATGAATACATATGTGAATGTGTGTATATATCTTTACAGGTATACATGGATAGTGGTCACAGGTTGAAGTTTTGGGAAGGGATGATACTTATGGGGTGAAGGTAAGAGGTGAGTGAGGAAAGTGGCAAGAGGAGATGGGGAGAGACAAGTAGGGTAAACTCTCTCATGTACAAGAAGCAAGGGGAAGTGGTTGCAGGGGAAGGGAAGAACAGGAAGGCAAAAAGCAATACCATATTCTCATTGAATTTGGCTCAGGGAGAGAATGATATACATACTAAATGGGATATATCACCCTGCAGGAGAGTAGGGGGAAGGGGGATGAGAGAGGGGATGATGGAGGGGAGGGCATTCTGGAGAGACTAGAGTTTGGAAGTACCCACTTTCGAAGAGGGACAGGATCAAAATAAGAAATGGGATGGGTGGGAGGGAAATATAAACAGTCTTTTACAATATATCTAGTATGGTAATGTTTTGCATAGCTATACATGTACAACATATATTGAATTATTTATCTTCCCAGGAGAATGGGTGACAAGCGAGGTAGGGAATGGATCTGAAATTTGAAGTTTTAAAATTAATTATTTCAAATATATAAAAATACTATCACTAATATTTTTTGCATACAATTGGGGGATAAGATATGTAGGCACTGGGCCATAGAGATTCACCTTGCCCTAATGGAAAAGTTGAAGGAGGTATGGGAGAAGATCTGGGAGAGAGAAGATTGGATGTGGGGATATCCTGTGGGACTGCTATTCTGGGGTGGTTGGTAGGGAAAAATGGGCAAAAACTGTAACTCAAAATCTGGCGGAAATGAATGATGTAAAAGAGAAGTTAGTAAAGTATTTGTTAAAAGATAAGAAATGCTAGGGTTTTTATAAGGAGAATAGAATGGATTGTATCCTTGTGATAAGATTCTAAGGAAAGCCAGGGAGAGAGAAGATCAATATTATTTACAGGTAATGAGAATCAGTACAATTTGCTAAGAAAGTAGAAAGTGCAAATGTGAAGAAAGGTTTAATTATCCTGAAAAGACATTAATTTTAGCTTCTGAAGTGTTTCAAATGCTAAATACAGAGATTTGAATTCTATTCTAGACAAACTAGAGAGAGAGGATCTTCTTGATCATTGGAGATAATACAGATATTCAATATAGCATATTTATAAGATAAGGAATGCAAAAGGGAGAGATTAAAGCTATAGAGATCAATTAGGAATTAATTACCATAAGTGATCAATAAGGTATTGATTACCCTTGGTAATCAATGGCAATTACCATTAATTACTATTAGCCCAAGCAAGAGAAAATAGAATTCTGACATATTTTGTTGGTAATAGATAAAAAAAAATATGAGAGATGTATTATATAGTTGAAATTAACAGGATTTCATATCTACTGTATTTTGAGGGACAGAGATATTTTGATAAAATTGGAATGATTTAAGATTTGTAAACCTAAATTTGTTGAAGGATGCTAATTTCTTAATAAAATAGGAAAGGTGGAGTAAAGAGTGGGTTTGGTGAGGGAAAAGTGATGTCTGTTTTAGAAATGTTGATTTTGATATGCTGGTGGGAAATCTAAATTGGAATATACAATGGGCATTTGATGCCCACTGAATTCCAAGAGAGATATGAAGAAACTAAAAGTAGATTAAGGAATTATCTTCAGACATACTTTCAACTCAGTGAGAGGTGATATTAAAAACAGTGCAATTATGGAACATGAAAACAATATACAGAAGAAAGCCCTGGTGCAAACCCACACATAAGTGCCAGAACATGAATGAAAATATGTTAAAGGGTGACAGTTAGGTGTTTCAATGAATAGAGCACTGGCCGTGGAATCATGAAGACCTGAGTTCAAATCCGGCCTCAGACTCTTAACATTTACATGCTGTGAGACCTTGGGCAAGTGACTTAACTCCAATTGCCTTGCTCTCCCTCTATCTATCTATCTATCTATCTATCTATCTATCTATCTATCTATCTAATCTGTGTATGTATATATATATACATATATACATATGTATGTGTGTGTATATATATATATATATATATATATATATATATATATATTAAAGAATGCCAAGATTGAGTGATAAAAAAGTCAAGAAAAGAATGAAGAGATTGTAATTTCATGAAATTACAAGGACTAGACAATGTCAAAAGCAATTGAGGTGAATGAATATTGGAAAAAAATAATGAGAAAGTTCATTAGCAAAGAGATAGCAATTTCAGTTTGATAGTGTAGTTAGAAGTTAAATTATGAATGAAACATGAAAGCATTTTTGTGTTTAACTATGTCTACATGTGAACTCCATATTTCAATATTGTCATCGAAATCTATACAATATTTTGTTAGTGAAAGATTGTGATTAAAAGAGAGAAGAGAATTATTAAGGTAGCTTGAAGGGATGATTGAATCAAATAAACTGTGGTTTTTATTGTTACTGTTTTAATATAGAGACCTTGTAGGCATCGATAATAAAGAATAAAAAGGTGGACATTATGACATTAAATCTTAGTGGGTGGTCATTTAAACAATTTTGTTTGAAATTCTAATTGATTAATTAGGTGAATGTAGTGATTATATATTTATGACATTTATATATGACATGAAGAGAAGGAAAATGATGAGTATCTTGGATTACTAAGAGAGTACATTTAGAATATGAGGCACAAAAATCTGAATCTGAAAAGGACCTTATCTTCATCTAGTTGAACCCATTTTCTGGCAGATGAGGAACTGAAGCAGAGAGGGGTGAAATAACATATTTATGGTCTCATGGGCTGAGCCAGTCTTTGAATCAAGGTCCTCTGGCTACTCTTTATATATATATATATATATATATATATATATATATATATATATATATATATATATATAAATAAACATTTGGTTTTAAAACTTTGAATTCCAGATTCATTCCCTTCCTCCCTTGTCACCCACCCTTACTGGAAAGATAAGCAATTCAATATAGGTTGTACATGTATAGCTAATGCAAAACATTACCATAGTAGATATAATGTAGAAGACTGATTATATTTCCCTGCCTCCTATCCCACCTCCCACTTATTCTATTCTCTACTTTGGTCCTGTCCCTTTTCAAAAGTGTGTGCTTCCAACTTCCCTCCCCCTAAGCCTGCTCTCCCTTCCATCATCCCCCCCTCATACCCTTCCCCTCTACTCTCTTGTAGGGTGAGATAACCTATTTAGTGTGTATGTCATTCTGTCCCTAGGCAAATTCAATGAGAATAAGGTTGACCCATTCCCTTTTGCCTTCCTGTTCTTCCCCTCCATTGTAACCATTTTCCCTTACCTCTTCTATATGGAAAAGTCTACCCCTTTCTATTTCTCCCCATTCCCTCACATTATATTCCTCTCTAACTTCTTAATTTCACCTTTTAAGTATCAACCCTTCCTATTAAATTGGTCCTGTGCCCTCTATCTATGTATACCTGTAAACATATTTACACATTCACATATGCATTCATATGTCCATATACCCTCATATATGTATATGAGAATATATGGTCATATATAGCTATTTTCATACTGAGAAATGTTTCATCTGTTATAATTATTGATTTTCCATGTAGGAATGTAAATAGTTCAACTTTGATAAATTCCTTGTGATTTCTTTTCTCATGCTTCTCTTACTTCTTGTGTCTGAATGTCAAATTTTATATTCAACTCTGTTTTTTTCATCAAGAATACTTCAAAGTCCTCTATTCCACTGAATGACCATATTTTCCCCTAAAACATGATACTCAGTTTTGCTGGGTAGGTGATTCTTGTTTTTGATCACAGCTCCTTTGAGCTATTCCTCTGGAATATCATATTCCAGGCCCTTCAATCCCTCAGTGTAAAAACTTCCAGATCCTTTGTTATCCTGATTGTGTTTACACAGCATTCAAATTGTTTCTTCCTGGCTGCTTGAAATATTTCTCCTTCATCTGGGGATTCTAGAACCTGGCTATAATATTCCTGGGAGTTTTCTTTTTGGGAACTTTTACAGGAGGTGAACAGTGGATTCTTTCAACCTCTATTTTGACGTATGATTTTTAAACAATCAGGGCAGTTTTCCTTGTTATTTTCTTGGAGGATGATATCTAGGTTCTTTCTGTAATCATGGCTTTCAGGTAGTCCAATATTTTTAAATTTTATCTCCTGGATCTCTTCAGGTCAGTGGTTTTTCCTATGAGGTATTTCACATTGCCTTCTATTCTTTCACTTGTTTGGGTCTGTTTAACAGCATCTTGATTTCTCATAAAGTCACTAGCTAACATTTGCTGCAGTCTAATTCTGAAAGAATTATTCTCCTCAGTGAACTTTTGATATTCTTTTTCAATCTGGCAAATTTGGCTTTTTAAGGTATTCTCATCCTTGCCTTTCTGAGCCTCTTTTGCCATTTGAGTTAGTCAATTTTTAAGGTGTCATTTTCTTCAGACAGGCTGTTAACTCTCATTTCATAATTTTCTTGCATTATTCTCATTTCTTTCTTTTTTTGATGTCAATTGGTGTACTATATTGACAAGATACTGATTGTTTACATGTTGAAGAAAACATACAATACAAAATTCAGAAAAATTTTGTTCTGTTCAGTTCTCCCCCTCCCCCTTAATACTCATCAGTATAATTTGGTTAAAATAGGGCTAAGAGCCAGAGGTCCAGGTGGTAGCAGGAGATTTGGGAAAAGGGTTCTTGGCTGCTACAATAATGCTGTTTCTCTCCAGGCTGTGAGTCAGTGGGGTGGGGTAAAGGAATAGGGTGGCCCCAATAAGAACCAGCTGAGGGGAAATCCTCCTTGTTCCCTTCCCCATCCAGGTTTTCCTTCCATCCCAAGATAAACAAATCCCACTCAAAGATGGTGAGTGACGATATAATGAGACTGAGGTGCTACCAACACTTCTCCCAATCAGCAAAAGGGACAGGAGGGGTAACTTTCTCCGTATTCCCCGACCCCTAAAAAATACAAGGGTAGGGAGAAGAACTGGGGCATGCAGGTACCACCAAGAAAAGAAAAAGAGGGGAGGGGTAGGAAGAGCTGAAGTCCATATATATTAAAAAGTGACTTAAGACTTAAAATTGAATTAGTATTTGTACAGATATGTGCGGGTGCAATAGCTCCCTCCAGCCTATGATCAAAAAATATATGGGGAAATTACAAGAGGCCCTCATTAAGTGCGATTGGTTAGAGTGGATTCCTTTCAGGTTGTTCAGACAAGGAGGGGTGGGGGGCAGAGAGCGGGCAAGTGTGGCTCAGTTGCTACAGCACTTGCTACTGCTGGTTAGGCTGTTTTCCTGGAGGTCCACCCCTCTAATCTGGCCTGGGCCACCAGGTGCATTCTGGGGCTCATTCTCAGGCAGCTTCTTGGCTATTGCCATGAAAATTCCATTCACATTCATTGCTGTCTTTGCTGATGTTTCCATGAACAGCAAGCTGTTGTCATCTGCATAGGCCTGTCCTTCCTGGAAATCCACAGCTCTTTTACTGGCCAGGTCAGCCTTGTTGCCGGCGAGTGCAATGACTATGTTAGGACTAGCCTGCTGTTGCAGCTCTTTCACCCAGTTCTTAGCTCATGCAAATGTATCTGTGTTTGTGATGTTGTAAACCACAATGGCTGCCTGAGCGCCCTGATAGTACATGGGGGCCAGGCTGTGATACCGCTTTTGTACTGCTGTGCCCCAAATCTCAAACTTGACTGTTGTGTTGTCCAAGCAGACAGTCTCTGTGAGGAAGGCCACTCCAATTGTGCTCTCCTGATATTCTCGAAACTGTCCCTCGATGAAGCAGAGGATGAGGCTTGAATTGCCCACTGCTGACTCCCCCAGTAAGACCAGTTTAAATCGGCAGATTTTGTTGCTAGGAGCTGGTTCATTGGGTCCTGCTGCACCTCCCCAACATGCCATGGCCCCTTCCACAGCAGTGGCGCCAATGAGCGTGGGTTATGGGGTGGGAGGCCAATACTGAGCACAGAGGCACTTAGTGGGGAGAGGCAGCCTGCAATGAGGCTCTGGGTTTATGGGGCTTCTGGGGCCAGCTCTTCCGACTGACTCCACTCCCCTCTGCCCCCACCCAGTGTCCCAGGCTCTGGCCTCCACTTCCCATTTTCATTTCTTTTTCCGATTTTTCTACCACTTCTCTTATCTGCTTCTTAAAGTCCTCTATAGATTGTAACTAGCTCATATTTTTCTTTGAAGCTTTTGGTGCAGGAGTTCTGACTTCACTATCTTCCTCCTGTTCCATGCTTTGGTCCTTTTTGTCCCCACAATAGGAGTCTAATGTTGGAATCTTCTCTTTGTTTTGCTTCCTTTTCCTGGACATGTTGCCACTCAATTACTTGCCTTTTGGGCTTTTTGCCACAGTAAGACTCTGGCAGCAGACAGGGGAGCTTCTGTCCCGAATGCTGTTGTTTTCTCAGCTGCCAGATGTATTAGTTGACTTCCCTCTGAAGACTCCACACTCTCTGGTGAGCTTATCACACACCCCAGGAACTCCACCCTAGACCACAATCCCAATCCAAGCACGTTATAACAAGAGGTATTACCCTTCAGACTGGTCCTTTGATCCCCCTACTGTCTGCAGACCAGGAGCTGAAGCTGCCACATGGCAGTGGCTATGCTGTGGCTCCTAATGGCTTCTCACCCTGGGGGAAGATGCTGATGCACTCCCAACTGTTTGATAGATAAGTCTCCCCTGCATTGACCTCTCACTTTGTCTTTGTCATCTATATGCTAATAATTCTGGAAACCACCATAGTTGATCTGAAGTCCGTCCAGCTGGTGGTTGGTTAGGCCAGCCCTGGGGCTAAAACATCAGGCTCACAGGGGTCTGGGCTCAGCTCTCAGAGCTTTGAGCTGGCAGCTCCCTGCTTGGCTGTCCAGCTGTCCTCAGCAGAAGGTTAGCTTCTCTGTGTCATTTTGTGGGTTCTGAAGCTCCAAAATTTGTTCTGAGTCCCCTTTAACATGAATTGGGGAAGGTTGAAGCTGGAGCTCCAGGGAAGTCTTGGTCTACTCCACCATCTTGACTCTGGCCCCTCTCCTCTGGCTACTCTAATTTAAAAAGCAACACTTTTTATGGAAGCGTAGGTCTCTAAATTAGGTACTTTGGCATCCTTAGGCATGACCCAAAGGACTGTATGATATGACATTCCATGATAGCCAACTGGTGAGATTATATTCAATGCTCCCATTAACTCCCAATATTCCCTACCCCTGTCCTTTTTACACTGTGTAAGGTACCAACTTCTTCACCCATTCACATAATGATGTAAGCACAGGCAACTAAGGACTGTTTTCTCCTAACCATGCATAGTAATAGTTGTACAGATAACATTGTGTGAATTTGATCATGTCCTGCCAGATGAATGATATCTTTCAGCTCCCCATCCTCCAATACTCCAAATGGTAACTTTACAGTGATTAAGAGTCTCTTTTATGATTTATGGATCAGCTCAATGATGTGCATATTGTTCATATTCTCTCTCCCAAATCTGTAAATCTAGAAGGTCCATACAGAAATGAAACAGATACAGTCTTTCTTATTGCTTTTTTTCACCATCTCTACCCAAGCCCTCAAGTTATCCTGGCATCAATTTTCTTCAGCCACAAGGGAGTCGCTCCAAAACAGTCTTGAGGGGATCAGGTTACATAAATAGATAAGTAATTATATTATCCATTAAGATGAATTACATATATAGAGGGATGGATTACATTTAGTTCCTGATGAGTGTGAATAATGAATATCTGTATGTTGGCATTTTTCTACTGAGTTAAAATCAAACAATTTCCTTTTCCTTGTTATTGCTTTATATATAAAATACCTACCCACAGAGAAATATGACTCCTGCTGAAAGCTATTATATTTACTTCTTAATATGACCCTTAAGTTGATTATTGAATTGTATATCATTTACATATATATGTAAATTATATATATGTAAATGATTTATACATATACATATATATATATATGTATATGTATAAATCAGAGGTGGGGAAACTGCGTCATGTCCTTGAGGTCACAGGTTCCCTACCCCTAAAGGGTTTGATTGGTTAATAGTCAATTTGCTTCCCCATTTCAATTTGTAGTAATGCATACACACATACCCAGTATATTCTTCCATATCCTTATAAATACAGCCTTCTAGTAAAATATGGTATACTG
Source organism: Gymnobelideus leadbeateri (assembly GCA_011680675.1). NCBI lineage: Eukaryota > Metazoa > Chordata > Mammalia > Diprotodontia > Petauridae > Gymnobelideus > Gymnobelideus leadbeateri. The sequence goes on from WOXC01004969.1 coordinate 640,594, forward strand.
TATACTTCTAGGCATTAGGCAAGTCATAATTATGGAAAAAAATTAAGTATTAAAGAAGTGAAGGGTAGTAGGGGAAAGGCTATTTTAAAATGGAGAAAAGACCAGTCAATCATCCATTAAAAATAAAATGTAGTTCTCATAGTTTTCATTCTTTCCATGATCACCTTTTTTTTCCCAGAGGCACACATTAGAAAGGCAGATGTACAATCTAGGTTTTAATTGGATTTTTTTTTTCACTAAGGGAAGGTATTGTATACTTCAATAAATTCAGGTTATAGAGAGGTAGGCTATGTCTTATTCAGAGCTGGTATTGCAACTCTTGCTTTGAACTATGCAATACCATTTTCCCCCTAAAGCAATATCTTGTGGCACTTCTTATATTTTTAAGTAGAGGGAAAGAATGCTGTCACACAGGTTTTTGAAGGTATACAGGGAAGTTTTTCAAAATTGCCATATTTAAAGTTGTGTACTGGTGCTGACAGGTCTTTTTTTATTTATTGGATTCAGGTCATAGGCTTTAGATACCTCATTTTCCCAAAGAAAGTGTTACTCAAATGAATTTTGGGACTCACAGTGAAATCTCAGGTAAACTACACTCTCAGAAATAGATTAGAAACATTGCAAACCCACAAGTGTTCATTTCCCATTTATGATCTATAGCTTTGACACACACTCTCTCTCTACTACCACATTCTTCTCCATACCTCAAAAAAGTTCATAAATTTACTTATGAATAATTTGTGGTGAGAGATGTCAGGGAATCTAATTGCTTTCACTTCTTCAACTATTCTTCAGGTAATTAGATCGCAAGATTCCTTTGCTTTCAATAATGGTCTTACAAATTCCATTCATTTGTTCCTAGTTTTCTGAATTTCCATTCTAGCCTTATTCCTAACCCATTCAAACCTCTCTACAGTAAAATATCCTTTTAATCTTGGAATTGAATTGTGAACATTGCAATTGGCAATATTAGGAAAAGGGTAATTGTACAATCAGATAATTATATATTAGTATATGTTGTAATGCACACATTACATATACTAGATATGCATATATAAATGTACATACATGTGGATATGCACACACTCAAACACATGTATACATGAATATTCATATTTAAACATATAACAATACTAATAACTATTAAAGCAATATTACAAGTAATGCAGGATGCCAACATGTTAATGATACTCCGCTGGAATCTACAAAAAGTTATCCAGGTGTTTCTTTTGTATTTTTTTGTGTTAAAAAAAAACACAATTTTATTATTTTAAACATCTGTCAAGTAAAATAATTCTACATTAATCTGTTCTCTTAATTTCCTCTTCAAAAAAATACAAATCTATCAATGAAAAGTTACATGGTACAACAAAGCATTTTACCACATTAGCCATATCTAAAAATGTCTTTTTCCATTTTAAGTTCATTGCCTTTCTGTCAGTAGATGAAAGAAATGATTCATTTTCATTCCTTTGCATTTGTGGTGTATTGCTGTATTGATCAGAGTCCTAAAACTTTTTAAAGCAATTCTCTCTGAATGTTGTTAATGTTGCAAAAATTTTCCTAATAACTGTGTTCACCTTTTTCTGACTAAGTCTAGAGGTCTTTCCAGTTTCCTCTGAAATTATCCATTTAGCCCTTTCTCATGGCAGCATTTTGAAGGGCCATCAAATTCGCATGCCAAAATTTGTTTAGTCATTTCCCAATAGCACATCTTTAATATTTCCAGTGTTTGGCTAACATGAATATATATGCTATAAATATTTGTTTACTTGAATATAATTTCCTTCTATATTTTATTTCTTTGGAGAGGATAGATCTACTAGTGCTACAGCCAGGACAATAGGCAGACAGTTCCATTGTATTTTTCCTCATAATGCCTATACTAATTCACAACTCATACAAAAGTACACTAGTATAAGTCTTTTCACAGAGTCTTGAAACATTTCTTATTTACTTTTGCTGGCATATCTTTTGACATGAGGTAGAATGTCAATTTGCTTCTGTTTACATTTGTAAAGTTATTAGTGATTTCTTTTCATATGATTATACATAGCTTGGAATACATTCCCTAAAAAATGCTCATTTACATACTGGGGAAGAACACTTAGGCTTATAATTATGAATCAATTATTTATTATCATAGCAATAGGGTATTAATAAGAAAGAAGACGTTGCAGCAGCACTCCAAGTTTCCTTCTTCTCTTCTAATACATCAAATAGTATTCTTCTTTTTAAACAAATGTTTTATTAACTTCTGTTTTACATCATTCATTTCCACCAGATTTTGAGTTACAATTATTGTTCCCCCTGTTTTTCCCCTACCCAGCCTCCCAGAATAGCAGTCCCACAAGATATCACTTCCTCCAATCTGCTCTCTCCCATATCTTCTCCCATACCCCCTTCGACTTCTCCACCAGAGGAAGGTGAATCTTTGTGTCCCAATGCCTGCACATCTTATCTCCCAATTACAAGCAAAAGAGTATTAATAATAGTATTCATATATATTTGAAGCATTTAATCTTAAGACCTCAAATTTAATATGCATTCCCTTCCTCCCTTGTCACCCATTTCCTCTGGGAAGATAAGTAATTCAGTATATGTTGTACATGTCTAGCTATGCAAAACATTACCATAGTAGATATATTGTACAAGGCTGCTTATAATTCCCTCCCACTCATCCCACCACCCACCTGGTCCATTCCCTACTTGATCCTGTCCCTCTTCTATAGAGGGTACTTCCAACCTCCCCTCCCCCCAAGGATGCCCTCCCATCCATTATCCCTCCTCTCATCCCCCTTCCCCCTGTTTCTGCTGCAGGTTGAGATATCCCATTTAGTATGTATATCATTCTCTCCCAGAACCAAATTCAATGAGAATGTGGTTTTGCCTTTTAGCCTTCCTATTCCTCCCATCCCCTTCAGCCACTTTCCCTTGCTTCTTCTACATGAGATAGTTTACCCTACCCTGTTTCTCCCCATATCCTCTTACCACTTTCTTCTCTCACTTCATAAGTTCACCCCTTGAGTGTACTCCCTCCCCAACAAATTCAACTTATGCCCTCTATCCATATGTAACTCTAAACATATATACACACATTCACATATGTATTCATATGACCATACACCCTTCTTCTTCCATTACTTTCATACTGAGAAAGATTTCATGAGTCACAGTTATTATTTTTCCATATAGGAAGTCTCAAAGATTGAACTGTATAGTGGATAAGAGTGGTAGCTTTGAATATAGGAAGACCTGGGCTCAATTCCTGAATTTTACACATATTAGCTATGTCACCATAACAAAGTCATGAGTCCTAAAATTATAATGATAAAATTACATATTGTGGGGGTTGCTAATCTGCAACAGTAGAAGTAAACCCCATGAAAATATCAGTTGCTTATACTGATGGATACATTTCTTTAGATGTACATACAAACGTATCTACATACACATGCAAATACAAGCACATAGAAGTACAAAGTCATTAAGTTCAAAGAAAAATATGTTGTATAGAATGGAATTGCATAAGAGAAAATAAAATAAAATACATTTGAGTTGCAAATATCTATCTATCTATCTATCTATCTATATCTATAAATCTATATATATCTATATATCTATATCTATATATATCTATATATATATCTATATATATCTATATATATCTATATATCTATATCTATATATATCTATATATATCTATATCTATATATATCTATATATCTATATCTATATATATATCTATATCTCTATATCTATCTATATCTCTATATCTATCTATCTATCTATCTATCTATCTATATATACATATAGCTTTACAAACATATAAAAAAAACATGCTCCAAAAATAAAGCAAAACAAATCATGTGTTCAGTGAGTAGTTTGCTTAAATTTGTAAGCTATGTAATTGAAGACAAGCTTATCTGACTACATTTTCACCCAGGACTGATCCTCATAAGGACTACAAATGGTCACATGATACTGAAGAGTTAAGCTGGAGCCTAATTTTTCTCCCCTCTTATCGAAAAAGGTAATAGCTAGAGATTACAAAGCATAGCAATCTATCTATCTATATATCTATATTTTTTTTTCCTTTTTTTCTTTCTGGATGGGGGAAGGGAGGGCTAGCCCAAGGTCACACAGCTAGTTTTGTGTTAAGTGTCTGAGGCCAGATTTGAATACTGGTCTTCCTGACTCCAGGGCTGGTGCTCTATTCACTACACCATCTAGCCACCCCTTAATATTTTTGTTTTTACTTTGACAAATATCAACTCCCATTTTTTAATGATTGAATGCAGTCCCAAACCACATTTTTCCAAGCATGTTTACTCCCTTAATTTTTAAACCCATGTGTACTATTAGATGACATTAACACATCCTTTCTGATTCATTTAATCTACTCTCATCCAAAAAATACTAATATTTCTGTTTTATGGCCTTATATTTCTATTAAACCCTTATATATAAGCATTCAAATATCCAAAAAAAAATATGTTTTAAATAGGTATAATAACTTAAAATGTAAAAATACTTCAGTTTTCTGAAAATATGAATTCTTTCAGGCTCCAGTTAATTCTGCACTAAATATTCTCCCATAAAATTGTGGTATATATTCAAGACAATTAATGTTAAAAGTCTTTCTCATATCCTTATACATTTATACCATCAACAAGTTCATCGTGGAGTAGAAATAGCATTTCCACCCAGGTTCAGCTCCCATCACTTCCAATTTATATAAAAGGAGACTCTAAACAAACTCTGGAGCTACAGAACCCACAAAATGACACAAAGAAGCTAACCTCCCACTGAGGACAGCCCAGCAGACCGGGAGGTAGCAGCCAGTGTAGAGCTCTGGGAGCCGAGGCCAGGCCCCATGAGCCAGAGGTTTTAATCCCATTGCTGCCAGACCAGCAACTGGCTGGAGGGAATCCAGAACACCAGCAGCTGTGGTGTTTCCAGAATTACCAACACATAGATGCCAAGGATTAAATGGACATCAGTGCCCTGCAAAATTTGGGACAAGTACTTGGGAGCATGTCAGCCTCTTTCCCTAGGGGAAAGAAGCTGCTGAGGAGCCATGGAGAAGCCTGCCATGTTGCAGCTTCAAGTCCGCGCCTGCAGATGGTAGGGGGATCCTGTGACCAGTTTGCATTGTAAGGGCTCTTGCTTTAACCTTCTTGGATCTAGATTGTGGTCTGGGATGAAGGTGTTGGGGTGTGTGACCAGCTTGCCAGAACACGTGTAGGATTCAGAGAGGGCACCAAACTGGTACTTCCAGGAGCTGGGAGAACCCCAGCATATGGGAGAGAAGCTCCCCTTGCCATTGGCAGAGACCTACAGTGGGAACAAGAACAAAAGTCAAGTAATTGAGTGGCAACATGCCTTGGTAAAAGAAACAAAATAAAGAGAAAAATTCAACATTAGACTCCTATTTTGGGGGAAAAGAAGAATGAAGCATGGAATAGGAGGAGGAGTGGGAGGTCAGAACTCCTGCATTAAAATCGCCAAATGAAAATACAAGATAGTTACAGGCCATAGAGGACCTTAAGAAGCAGATAAGAAAACTGGAGGAAAAATTGGGAAGATAAATGAGAAAGATGCAAGAAAATTATGAAATGAGAGTACACAAATTGACTGAGGAAAATATCACCTCAAAAATAGACTAATTCAAATGGCAAAAGAGGCTCAAAAAGGCCATTAGGAGAAGAATGCCTTAAAAACCAAATTTGCCAGATGGAAAAAGAATATCAAAAACTCAGTGAGGAGAATCATTCCTTCAGAATTAGACTGGAGCAAATGGAAGCTAGTTACTTTATGAGAAATTAAGATGCTGTTAAGCAGATACAAACAATTGAAAGAATAGAAGGCAATGTGAAATATCACATGAGAAAAACCACTGACATGGAAAATACATCCAGGAGAGATAATTTAAAAATTATTAGACTTCCTGAAAGGCACAGTCAAAGAAAGAACCTAGAAATCATCCTTCAAGAAATTCTCAAGGAAAATTGCCCTGATATTTTAGAACCAGAGATCAAAATAGAGATTGAAAGAATCCACTGTTCACCTCCTGAAAAAGATACCACAAACGAAAACTCCTAGGAACTTTATAGCCAGGTTGCAGAATTTCCTGATCAAGGAGAAAATATTACAAGCAGACAGGAAGAAACAATTTGAATACTGTGGAATAAGGATAGCACAGGAACTGGCAGCTTCTACAATAAGGGATTGAAGGGCTTGTAATATGTCATTCTTGAAGGCAAAGAAGCTGGGATTAAAATCAAGAATCACCTACCCAGCAAAACTGTGTATCATGTTTCAGGGGAAAATATGGTCATTCAATGGAATAGAGGACTTTCAAGCATTCTTGAAGGAAAAAACAGAGTTGAATAGAAAATTTGACATTCAGACACAAAAAGTAAGTGATGCTTGAGAAGGTAAACAGGGAAAAGTAATCATAAGGAACTTATGAAAGCTGAACAATTTACATTCCTCCATGGAAAAATGATAATTGCAACTAATGAAACTTTTCTTAATATGAAAATAGTTGAAGAAGGGTATATGGGCATATGAATACATATGTGAATGTGTATATATATATATATATATATATATATGTATATATATATATATATATATATATATATATATATATATGTTTACAGGTATACAAAAATAGAGGGCACAGATTGAATTTAATAGGAAGGGATGATGCTTAAAAGGTGAAATTAAGAGGTGAGAGAGGAATCTAATGAGAGGGGTGGGAAGAGATAGAATAGGGTAAACTGTTTCATATAGAAGAGCCAAGGTAAAATGATTACAAAAGAGGAGAAGAACAGGAAGGCTAAAAGGCAAAACCTTATTCTCATTGAATTTGGATCAGGGAGAGAATGACATATATACTAAATAGGTTATCTCACCCTACAGGAGAGTAGGGGAGAAAGAGATTAGAGGGGGAATTGTGGTAGGGAGGGTGGGAGGGAAGGGGGGAAGGAAGTTGGAAGCAACTACTTTTGAAAAGGGACAGGATCAAAGTAGGGAATAGACCAAGTGGGAGGTGGGATACGAGGGAGGGAAATATAGTCAGTATTTTACAATATATCTATTATGGTAATATTTGGCATACCTACACATGTAAAATATATAATGAATTGCTTATCTTCCCAGTAAGAGTGGTTGACAAGGGAGGAAAGGAATGAATCTGGAATTTGAAATTTTAAAATGAAATGATTAAAAATATATAAATACTATTAGTAATACTATTTTACATATAATTGGGAAAGAAGATTTGCAGGCATTGGGGCACTGCGATTCACCTTGCCCTACTGAAAATGTTGAATGGGGTATGGGAGAAGATATCAGAGAGAGCAGATTGGATGAGGAGATATCCTGTGGGACTGCTATTCTGAGGTGGTGAGTAGGGGAAAAATGGGGAAAAATTGTAACTCAAAATCTGGCTGAAATGAATGATGTAAACCAGAAGTTAATAAAGCATTTGAAAAAAAAATAAACTGAAGGGACAGAGAGAAAAAAAATAATTAAACAAAAAATATTTCAGTATCCTCTGCTATCTCATCTTAATTTTCCTCAGATTATGCTTGAATATTTCTAATATGTAATTTTATCTTTAATTTCTAATATGTAATTATTATCTTTAAGAAATTAATCAGACTAAGTCCAAAAGGGTAAATCTGAGCAGATTCCGGAGTGACGAAGCCCAGTGGAAGACAGAGTGTGGCAGAATCCAGCACAGGAGCTTGCCCAGAGTGCCGCACAGGTCGAGCACAGAGCGCGTGGGGTCTGCACAGCTCAGACCTAAGAGCAGGCAAGCAGACTACACCAGAGAGAGAAAAAGCCCCAGCCTGCAGACTTACCAAGGACGAATCGCAGTCATCTCGCAGAGGGAACGGATCATTGGAGCCAGGTAGGAGAATCGGGCCCCCAGTGGAGAGAGTGGCTTCTCAGGCTGCATTCAGCCCCCAGCCTGGAAATTTAGAAACTGCCTGCCTGTATGATACAGGGGCTGGAATGGCAAAGTAAATTCTAGCTGCTCCGATCCTCCCATCCCTCCTTCATGAAGCAGAAAACCCAAAGATAAGTCTCCCACCCAGACTGAAATCCCAAGTTAATGGAAATAGCCTCAGGCTTGAGAATCTCCAAGAAAGGGTGTAACTGAGACAGCCAGGAATCTGAAGAGAAGAGAGGGAGGGGACCCAACTAGCCCCACCTCACCTCACCAACAAAAGACTACTTATAGCCCAGGGGTATAGAGGCAGAAATCTGAAGTGGTCAGACTCAACCCCACCTACACATCTACATTCCTCACTGACTTCCCTGACTTAGCCATAAACTAGCCACCCAGAGGTATTCAAAGTCAAGGATCAGGCCCCAAACTCATAGCCTGAGACACTAAGAAACAGGAAGTCACAATGGGAAGGAAGGAAGCTGAAAAGGAGAAGGGGAAGGCAAGAAAGTCTATTCGAGCATACTATGCAGGGCAAGAACAACAAAACACACAGGACAATATAGACTCTCTGCCCACACCAGAGACCACAGAAGGAAACATGATCTGGTCTCAAGCCCAAATAGCATTCCTGGAGGAGCTTAAGAAAAATTTTAAAGACCAAATCAGGGAGGCAATGACCAACTTGGAAAAAGAAAATACCTCCCTAAAAAAGGAACTTCAAAAACTTATTGAAGACCATAATTCACTAAAAATTAGATACAACCAAACTGAAACTCAGAACTCTATGATGCAGCAGGAGTCAATCGAAAAAAACAAGATGATCGAAAAATTGCAAGAAAATGTAAAATATCTCACTGGAAAAATAACTGACCTAGAGAACAGATCCAGGAGAGACAACCTAAGAATTATTGGTCTACCAGAAAGCCATGATGAGAAAAGCAGTCTAGACAACATCCTCCAAGAGATTGTCAAAGAAAACTGTCCTGAGGTCCTGGAATCAGAAGATAAAATAGCTATTGATAGAATTCACCGGACTCCTCCTGAAAGAGATCCCAAACTGAAAACTCCAAGAAATATAGTAGCCAAATTCCAGAATTATAAGATTAAAGAAAAAATTCTACAAGCAGCCAAAAAGAAACAATTCAAATATCGAGGAACTACAGTTAGGATCACACAGGACCTAGCAGCTTCTACATTAAAAGAGCGGAGGGACTGGAATTTGATATTTCGTAGGGCAAGAGAGCTAGGACTACAACCAAGGATTAACTACCCGGCAAAACTGAGCATAATCTTCCAGGCAAGGAGATGGACGTTTAATGAAGTAAGGGACTTCCAGACTTTCCTAATGAAAAAGCCAGAGCTCAATGGAAAATTTGATCTCCAATTACAAGACTCCAGAAGAACATAAAAAGGTAAACAAGGGTAACATAGACTCACACATGCAGAAGTGCACATACCCACACCCACAAACACAAGCTCATTACTTGGGATGCAACAAGAGCAAAATGTTCACATCCCTATATGTGGAGCTGATAACTGTCAATATTTGAAATCTCTATGATTATCATGACCTGCAAAAGGGTTATACTTAGAGGGTGTGGGTATGAATGCACTAACATGGAGTCTAAAAAAAAAAAAAGACTATTAAGGGGATCAATGGTACTGTAATGGGAAAAAGGAAAGGATGAACTAGGAAAAGGTAAAATATGCCATCTGAAGAGGCATCAAAACACACTATAGAAGAAGGGAAAGTAAGAGGGAGAGGAACATCATTTAAACACTATTCTCACTGGTTCTGGTTCAAAGAAGGATCAAATTAATCAGTGAAGTTTAAGAATCTAACGTGAATAGACACATAAATTCATTAAATAGAGGAATTGGAGGGAGGGAGAGGAGCATTGTTTGAAATTTACTCTCATTGGTTTGGAATCAAACGGGGAGTAATTTACTCTGATAAGTATAAAAATTTGTTGTGTCCTATAGATAGTGGGAGGGTAAGGGGGGGGGTGAAAAGGAGGAGACTAAAGGGAGGGATTATAAGGGAGGGAAATAGTAGTAAGGGGAGAGGGTAGGTTAAGAAGGGGGGTCACTGGGTGGGAACACTGAGGGAGGGGGTGGTCAAAAGGGAAAACTTCAAGGAGGGGAAGGGAGAAGGAATAAACAAAAACATAAACAGGGGAGGGAATAGGATGGAAGGGAAGAGACAGATAGTCATCATTACTGTGAATGTGAATGGGATGAACTCTCCCATAAAACAGAGGCGGATAGCAGAATGGATTAAAAACCATAATCCTACAATATGCTGTCTTCAAGAAACACATTTGAAACAAAGGGATACCCACAGGGTAAAGGTAAAAGGTTGGAGTAAAATTTATTATGCCTCAGCTAAAGAAAAAAGCAGGGGTAGCAATACTTATCTCAGATAAAGCAAAAGCAAAAATAGATCTAATTAAAAGAGATAAGGAAGGAAACTATATCCTACTAAAAGGCACCATGAATGAAAGAAGCAATATTACATATATATGCACCAAGTGGTATAGCATCCAAATTCCTAGAGGAGAAGTTAAAGGAATTAGAGGAAGAAATAGATAGCAAAACTATACTAGTGGGGGACCTTAATCTCCCCCTCTCTGAACTCGATAAATCTAACCTCAAAATAAACAAGAAAGAAGTTAAGGAGGTGAATAGAATCTTAGAGAGACTAGATACATGATGGATCTCTGGAGAAAACTGAATGGGGATAAAAAGGAATTTACTTTCTTCTCAGCAGTGCATGGTACATACTCAAAAATAGACCATGTACTAGGGCATAAAAACCTCACAATCCAGTGCAGAAAGGCAGAAATAGTAAGCGCATCATTCTCAGATCATGATGCAATAAAAATTATATGCAATAAAGGGCCATGGAAAGATAGACTAAAAACTAATTGGAAACTAAACAATTTAATCCTAAAAAATTGGTGGGTCAAAGAAGAAATTATAGAAACAATCAATAATTTCACTCAAGAGAATGATAATAATGAAACAACATACCAAAATTTGTGGGATGCACTAAAGGCAGTTCTCAGGGGAAGTTTTATATCCCTGAGTGCATACTTAATTAAAGCAGAGAGAAGGGAGGTCAGTGAATTGGACATGCAATTGAAAAAGCTAGAAAAAGAACAAATTGAAAATCCCCAATTTAGTACTAAATTAGAAATACTGAAAACCAAAGGTGAGATTAATAAAATTGAAATTAAGAAAACCATTGAATTAATAAATAAAACCAAGAGCTGGTTTTATGAAAAAATCAACAAA
>WOXC01004970.1:0-135077 GCA_011680675.1 Gymnobelideus leadbeateri
AATTGGGGTTAAGTAACTTGCTCAAGGTTACACGGCTAGTCATTATTTATGCGTGGGTGCTCATTTTCTGAGGCCGGATCTGATCTCGGGTCATCCAAACTCCGAGGCCAGCGCTCTTACTCACTGTGCCACCTAGCCGCCTCTTTAGGGCAATTGGGGTTAAGTAACTTGCCCAAGGTTACATGGCTAGGTTTTTGTTTGTGTGGATTAAGTGTCGGAGGCCGGCTCCGAACTCAGGTCCTTCTGACTCCAGGGCCGGCGCTCTATTCACTGTGTCACCTAGCCACCCCTGAAAGAATTTTTAAAACCTAAGTTTCTGATAAAGGATTCATTTCTGAAATATACAGAGAACTGAGTCAAATCTATAAGAATACAAGTCGTTTTTCTGCTTCATGAAGGAGGGATGGGAGGATCTGAGCAGCTAGAATTTACTTTGCCATTCCAGCCCCTGTATTATACAGGCAGACAGTTTCTAAACTTCCAGGGTGGGGGCCGAATGCAGCCAGAGAAGCCGCTCTTTCCACTGAGGGCCCAATTCTCCTACCTGGATCCAATGATCCTATCCGTCAGATAGATGACTGTGATTCGTCCTCGATATCAACATCTGTGCCATGACCACCATCCTATCACTCTCAAACTCCCCAGCCCCAGAAATGCCCTAAAGCTCTAAGAAAATCTGAGCAAACATTGTCCAAGATGGGAAGCTAGGTGGCACAGTAAATAAGGCACTGAGCTTCAACATAGGAAAAACTGAGTTCAAATCCAGCTGCAGACACTAACTAGCTGTGTGATCCTGGGCAAGTCATTTAACCCTGTTTGCCTCAGTTTCCTCATCTGTCAAATGAACTGGAAATAGAAAACCACTCAAGTATCTTTGTCAAGAAAACTCTAAATGGTGTCATGGAGAGCTGGAGTGACCTTGTTGCTTTTGAAAGAGTGCTAGCATCAAAGGACCTGTATTTACATCATGGCTCTGCCACCTGGGCAAATCTCTAAAATTCTCTGGGCCTCAGTTTCCTTATTTGTTAAGTGAAGGGTGTTAGACTGTATGACTTCTAAGGACCTTTCCAGCTCCAAATTAATGATATTTTTTCCATCTTCCCAATTCTCCTCTCCTCACTGGTGCCTAGGACCTCAGGACTCAGCCCAGGATGTCTCAGGTACATTGAGAGAAACTGGCTGCTTTCTTTACAGGAATGAAACATGAGATTCCAAACACGTTGGAAAACTGAAATTGCAACCAAGCGTCTTCCTAAAGAAAGATGTGATTGTATATAAACAGAGGACAAAAATTTCCTGAATGGAGAAAAAAAGAATGAAAAGGAAGAAAGGAGTAGTGAGGAATCGGAAGACCAGGAGAGAGATGAAATTTATACATTAAATGAAAAGTGTTTACCAAGCAAGACCTATCCATATCACTTATATGAGATGTATGTCATCTCCATTGCTAACATGGAATCATCTTTGAGTTTTGACCTTCAAAGATACTCACACACTATAAATGCTTCTACTGGGAGGATGCCTATTCCTCTCACCCTGAAACAACTGATGATGACTTCTCCAGTTCTGGAAGTTAAGTCAACAATTAGAAACAAGAATAATTGTCTTGATCAAGACTCAGGAGAAGTTGCATTAATTGGACTAAAAAGGTTATGGCATATTCACCCTAGTGGAAGAAATAATTAAAGGACAATTTCAGTTTTCCTAATTCTAAGATAAATGACACTGAAGGCTTTATGACAGTGAGTGAAATCATTGTCATATGTGTCTTATTTTCAGTAATACCAGCTTCCTGGATTAGTAACTGAAGAGTTTTCCCTTACATCAAAAATATGTGATTGTGTGTGTGTGTGTGTGTGTGTGCGCGCGCGCACAAATAAATAATTCTTAAAAATTTTGTGAGAATTACTGAATCACTCCTAAGTGGTAGAAGAATATCACATAAAACCTTTCTGGGCCCAAGATTCCTTATCAGTGAAATGAGGGACTTGAATCAGTCTCTTAGGTCCCTTTCTCATTCTCTAATTTTGAACTACTTTCCATCTTTCTCTTTTAATTTGGTTGGCTGGTTAGTTGACTTGACCAAGACAGTGTCTTATCTACTTTCAACATATCCAATTCGAAGGTTTTGTTGGTTTATAGGAAACTGAACTTGGGTTTAAATTCTGAATGATCCTTCACTGACTGTGGAGTTTGAAGCAACAACATTGAGTCTTTAATTTGACTTAAAGCAGTGAATTTTATTACATTAAGAATGAAAGCTATAGCTGTTAGTTATATAGTTATGTAGTAAGAAGTCACCATTAGAAATCATTATTGTAAATGCCCCATACACTGTCTTACCCAATTTCTCATTATGGTGTGGAGGTATTCCTGGGTTCTTGAGTTTTCCCAATTCCTACCTCCACTGAAGCTGAGGCTTTGGTATTTTCTACCATGTAATATGGTCCTATCAACAAACTTGTGCTTTCGGAGAACTTACCTAGCTAAATAAAGAAGTTCATCACTAGGAGGTTGACTACTTGGTAATAAATGATATATTCATAGTAATCCATGAAAAAAGTACAAGATGGCCCTAAATTCTGTGCAGCTAGTTGTATTGTATTATATTGTTATAGTATATTTATATTATAGAATGTAATCTATTTCCTATCAGGGTGGTAGACAAGAGAACAGGTGATGGTAAGAACATACATATTAACCTACCATGACTTGTTTAACCATTACCTAATCAAAGGGAATGTTCTTTGTTTCTACTACCTTCCTACCACAAAAAGTGTTGCTATAAATATTTTGATGTCTAGTATCGAGGGGAAGAAGAGCCTTTTTGTCACTGAACTTTGAGGTATATACCTAGCAATGGAATCTCTAGGTCAAAGGATTTGGACTTTTAAGTCACTCTTTTCAGAATTCTAAATTACTTCCCAGAATGGCTGGACTAATTATAGAATACAGAACACTGGGGTGATGGGTTCAATTGTTTTCAGTTCTTCTTTGTCTAGTCTTTTCTATTCATTTACTTTTCTATTTCAACTGCTACAATTTTTTTATGGTTACTACTTTATAATATAGTTTGAGATCTGGAAGAGTTATTTCTCCTTAATCCCCACATTTAAAAAAAAATTTCCCCTTGATAGTCCAGATTTTTTATCCTTTCCAATGAATGTTTTATTATTTTGTCTGTCTAAAGAATCTCTTTGATGGCTTGGCAAGTCACTGGATATGTAAATTAACCTCAGTAGTAGTGATATTTTAATATATTGGAACTACCCAGTCATAGAAACTGAATATTCTTATAATTATTTAAGTTCCTTATTTCTTCAAGAGTCTTTTAAGTATCTTTATGGGTATTGACTATACTTTGGTAGATTTATTTCCAGACATTTTATGTATTTTGTAATTGTCTTGAATAGTGTATCCTCTTTGATTTTTGCCTCCTAGATTTCATTATGACTTTATTGAAATGCTGTTAATTTTCGTGGCCTTATTTTATAGCTTTCTGCTTAACTGAAACTATTCATTGCTTCAATTAGTTTTTTTGTATTTGTTTTTGTGGAAATCTTATGATTTTCTTAGTAAATCTTCACATCATCAGTAAAAAAAAAAAAGAATACAAGTCATTCCCAAGTTGATAAATGGTCAAAGGATAAGAACAAGCAGTTCTCAGAGAAAGAAATTACAGATATCTATAAGCATATGAAGAAATGTTCTAAATCACTATTAATTAGAGAAATGCAAATCAAAACATCTCTGAGGAACCACATCTCCCCAGTCAAATAGGCTAAGATGACAAAACAGGAAAATGACAAATGCTGGAGAGCATGTGGGCAAATTGGAACGCTAATGCATTGCTTGTGGGGTTGTGAACTTTCTGGAGATCAATCTGGAATTATTTCCAAAGGACTATAAATAATTTCATACCCTTTGACCCAGTAATACCACTTCTAGGGTTATATCCCAAAGAGATCACAGAGGTGGGAGGAAGATGCATATGTACAAAAATATTTATAGCCGCTCTTTTCGTGGTTGCAGACAATTGGAAATTAAGGTGGTGACCATCAATTTGGGAATGGCTTAACAAGTTATAGTATATTCATGTATTGGAATACTATTGTGCTATAAGAAATGAGGAGCAGACAGTTTTCATATTTACCTGGAGAGGCATATACAAACTGATGCTTCATGATAATAGTAGAAACAGATGAAATTTTATACAATCACAGATACAACATATGTGTGATGAACAACTATTACAGACTGGACTCTTCTCAGCAATGTACTGATATAAGTTAATCCCAAAATACTTATGATTGAGAGAGATGCCTACATCCGGAGAAGAACTAGAAAGAACTGAGTTTGAACCCTGATTGAAACAAACTACTTGAACTTTTTCTTTTCATTGTTTGGTTTTATTTCCTCTTTACCATATTTCATTCCATCTAGTACAATATGCCTTTGTAACCCGACTAATGTGTAATGTGAAAGTATTTGCAAATCCTATAGTGGACTATAAGCCATCATGGGACTGGGGTTAGGGAGGAGGGGAAATATGAATTTCAAGTAACTATGGAATAGAATCTTGTAAACTAAAAATAAACAAATTAATTTTAAAAAGAAAATAAAAAAGAAAAAAGAGGGGCGGCTAGGTGGCGCAGTGAATAGAATGCCGGCCCTGGAGTCAGAAGGACCTGAGTTTGGAGCCGGCCTCCGACACTTAATCCACACAAACAAAAAACCTAGCCCTGTAACCTTGGGCAAGTTACTTAACCCCAATCACCCTAAAAGGGGCGGCTAGGTGGCGCAGTGAGTAAGAGCACCAGCCTCGGAGTTGGGATGACCAGAGATCAGATCCGCCCTCAGAAAATGAGCACCCATGCATAAATAATGACTAGCCATGTAACCTTGAGCAAGTTACTTAACCCCAATTGCTTTAAAAAAAAGAAAAAGAAAAGAAAATGTAGCATTTCTACCCAATGTGCCCTTATTTTTGGTATTCTTTGGGTGTTTCCTGAAGGTAGCAGTCCCTAGGGCTCAAAAACTAGACTGGATGACTACAAATTCCAGCATGCACTTCCAGAAACTCACAAATTTGTTGTACTTTCCAACCTCTTTTAACTGAAATGATACAGCAAATATCATAGTATAACATAAATGCCCACATGTACAAATCACATGTTGACATTAACCATTCCATTTAGAATGTCCATCTCTTCTCTTACCAGAATGTGGTCAGTTAGGAAGAAGTCACAATTCACAAGAAAAGTAGAAGCTCTAGTTAATGCTTTTTCAGTACACCTATTGATTGGATATGGCATCCAAAAAGACTGGTTTTCACCACATGGTTTGCCTATAAAAATAGTTACAAAATGTCTGCATGTGCTCTATATAAGTGGTATCAAACTTAATGCAAGTGGGGACCATTTAACAGTATTTATGGATTCTTGGAAGCATGTATTAATTTACAAAACCTAATGTTAAGATCATTTAATGTAGCAGTGGTGAACCTGTGATCTCAAGTTCACATGTGACCCTGTAGGTCCTCAAGTGTGACACTTTGAATCCAAACATTAGGGGATCAAAGGGCTTGGAATATGATATATAGTCAGAAGAGCTAGGATTAAAACCAAGGAATCACCCAAAAAAGTTGAGCATAATGCCTCAGGGAAAAATGGACATTCAATGAAATAGAGGATTTTCAACATTCTTGATTAAAAGACCAGAGCTGAATAGAAAATTTGACTTTCATATTCAAGAATCAAGAGAAGCAAGAAAAGGTAAAAAGGAAAGAGAAATTACAAGACTCTCATTAAATTTGAACTCTTTACATTCCTACATGGAAAGATGATATTTTAACTCGTGAGAACTTTCTCAGTACTATGGTAACTGGAAGAAAGATGGATAGATAGATAGATAGATAGATAGATAGATAGATAGATAGATAGATGGCACAGCATAAGTTGAATGTGAAGGGATTATATCTAAAAATAAATTTAAGGGGTGAAAGAGGAATGTGTTGAGAGAATGAGAAAGGGAGAAATAGAATGGAGTACATTATCTTACATAAAAGAGGTAAGAGGTTTCACAATGGAGGGGAAGAGGGGGGAAGTGATAGGGAATGAGTAAACCTTATTCTCAACAAATTTGGCTTAAGGATGGCATAATTTACACATTCAATTGGGTATCTTATCATGCAGGAAAGTAAGCAGAAAATAAGAGGGGGAGGGAAAGAAGGGAAAACAGAGGGGCGGAAACAAGATGGCAGAGTAGAAACACCTCTTGCACAGCTCTTGCACCCACCACCTCCAAATTTATGTAAATGGGGACTCTAAACAACCTCTAGAGCTCCAGAACTCACAAAATGACACAGAGAAGCTAACCTCCCACTAAGAACAGCCGAGCAGACTGGCAGGGTGTGGCCAGAACAGCACTCTGGGAGCCAAGCACAAGCATAAGTCGAAGGCTTTAGCCCCAGGGTGGCCTGAGCAGCAGCCTGCTGGATAGTCACCAGAACACCAAGAGCTGTGGCATTTCCAGAAATACTAACACATAGATGGCATGGACAAAGTGAGAGATTACTGTGTTATGGACTTAGGAGTCATTAGTTGGGAGAGGTCTTCAGCCTCTTTCTCTGGGAGCGAGAAGCCACTGAGAAGCTTCAGCATAGCCACAGACACGACACAATCAGCACTTCAGTTTCCACACTGCTAACTGCAGGGGGATCTAGTGATCAGTCTTGGGAGTAATCACTCTTGCTTTAACCTCCTTGGATCTGGATTGTGGTCTGGGGTGGAGGCCCTGTGATGTGACCAGCTTCCCAGAGTATGTGGGGGCTTCAGAGAGGGCACCCAACTAATATACCTCTAGCAGTTGGGAAAAACCTAGCATTTGGGAAGGAAGTTCCCCTGGCTGGTGGCAGAGTTCTACTCTGGTAACAAGCCAAAAAGTCAGATAATTGAGTGGTAATATGACTAGGCAAAGGAAACAAAATGAACAGAAAAATTCAACATTAGACTCCTATTTGGGGGCAAAGAGGATCAAAGCATGGAACAGGAGGAGGACTGGGAGGTCAGAACTCCTGCGCCAAAAGCCCCAAATGAAAATATGAGCTCATTACCAGCCATAGTGGACCTTAAGAATGATTTTGAAAATCTAATAAGAGAAGTGGAGGAAAAATTGGAAAGAGAAATGAAAATGGTGCAAGAAAATTATGAAAGGAGACCCAACAGCCTTACCAAGGAGAATGATGTCCTAAAAATAGACTAACTCAAATGGCAAAATAGGCTGTAAAAGGCAATTAAGAGAGGAATGCCTTAAAAAGCCGAATTTGCCAGATGGAAAAATAATCTCAAAGGCTCACTGAGAAGAATTTTTTTTTCCTTCTGATTTAGAATGGACCAAAGGGAATCTAGTGCTGTCAAACAGATCCAAACAAATGAAAGAATAGAAGGCAATGTGAAATATCTCATGGGAAAAACCACTGACCTGGAAAACAGATCCAATAGAGATCATTTTAAAAATATTGGACATGGGGCGGCTAGGTGGCGCAGTGAGTAGAGCGTTGGCCCTGGAGTCAGAAGGACCTGAGTTCGGATCCGACCTCAGACACTTAACACACACAAACAAAAACCTAGCCGTGTGACCTTGGGCAAGTTACTTAACCCCAATTGCCCTCCAAAAAAAAAAAAAAGCCAAAAAAAAAATATTGGACTACCTGAAAACCATGATCAAAGAAAGAACCTAGAAATCACCCTTCAAGAAACTCTCCAGGAAAATTTCCCTGATGTTTTAGAACCAGAGGGCAAAAGAAAGATAGAAACAATCCACTGATCACCTCCTGAAAAAGATCCCAAAAAGAAAACTCCTAGGAATATTATAGTTAGGTTCCAGAATTTCCAGATAAAGGAGAAAATACTACAAGCAGCCAGGAAGAAACAATTTGAATACTGTGGAAATGCCATCAGGATAGAACAGGATCTGGAAGGTTCTAAACTGAGGGATCAAAGGGCTTGGAATATGATATTCCAGAGGGCAAAGGACTTGGGATTAAAACCAAAAATCACCTACCCAGCAAAACTGGGTATTTTGTTTTATGGGAAAATTTGTCATTCACTGGAATAGAGGACTTCCAAGCATTCTTTATTAGAAAAACAGAGTTGAATAGAAAACTTGAAGTTCAGATACAAGAAGCAAGAAATGCTTGAGAAGGTAAACAGGGAAAAGAAATGATAATGAACTTATCAAAGTTGAACTTAACTACATTGAAAAACAATAATTGTAACTGATGAAACATTTCTCAGTAAGAAAATTGTTGAAGAAAGGTATATGGGTATATGAGTACATATGTGAATGTGTGTATATATATTTACAGGTATACATAGATAAAGGACAGAGCTCAAATTTAATAGGAAGAGATGATACTTAAAAGGTGAATTTATGAGATGATCATGTGTTTACTGCTAGTTTTATTGTTGATATGCTCAATTATACTGATGGTTTTCCTAATATTAAACCATCCTTGCATTCCTGGAATCAATCCTACCTGATCAGAGTGTATTATTTTTGTGATAAGTTGTTGGAGTCTTTTGGCTAATATTTTATTTAGAATTTTTGCATCTAAATTCATGAGGGAAATTTGTCTATAATTTTCTTTCTCTGTTTTATCTCTTCCTGATTTAGGAATCAGTACAATATTTGTGTCATAGAAAGAATTTGGTAGGACTCCTTCTTCACTAATTTTCTCAAATAGTTTGGAGGGTATTGGAATCAATTGCTCTTTAAATGTTTGATAGATATCACTAGTAAACCCATCTGGCCCTCGGGATTTTTTTCTTAGGGTGTTCACTGAAGGATTATTTGATTTCTTTTTCTGAGATGGGGTTATTTAGGTAATTCACTTCCTCTTCAGTTAATCTGGGCAACTTGTGATTTTGTAAATATTCATCCATTTCCCTAAGATTGTCATATTTGTGTGCATACAATTGAGAAAAATAATTCCTCAGTATTTTTTTTATTTCCTCTTCTTTGGGGGCAGATTCACCCTTTTCATTTTTGTTAATCATAATTTGGTTTTCTTATTTCTTTTTTTAACATATTGACCAAGGGTCTATCAATTTTATTTGTTTTTTCATAAAACCACCTCTTAGTTTTATTTATTAATTCGATAGTTTTCTTAATTTCAATTTTATTAATCTTTCCTTTGGTTTTCAATATTTCTAATTTAGTACTAAATTGGGGATTTTCAATTTGTTCTTTTTCTAGCTTTTTCAATTGCATGTCCAATTCATTGACATCCCTTCTCTCTGCTTTGATTAAGTATGCACTCAGGGATATAAAACTTCCCCTAAGAACTGCCTTTAATGCATTCCACAAATTTTGGTATGTTTTTCTCATTATTATCATTCTCTTGAATGAAATTATTGATTGTTTCTATAATTTCTTGTTTGACCCACCAATTTTTAGGATTAAATTGTTTAATTTCCAATTAGTTTTTAGTCTATTTTTCCATGGCCCTTTATTGCATATAATTTTATTGCATCATGATCTGAGAATGATGCATTTGATATTTCTGTCTTTCTAATACAAATTGTGAGGTTTTTATGCCCTAGTATATGGTCTATTTTTGAGGGTGTATCATGCACCACTGTGAAGAAAGTAAATTCCTTTTTATCCCCATTCAGTTTTCTCCAGACATCTAATCATATCTAGGCTCTCTAAAATTGTATTCCCCTCCTTAACTTCTTTTTTTCCATTTGAAATATTTTTTCCTTTATTAGTGACATTTACATGCTCCTGACCCAGGAGAGGAAGAGAGAGGAACGGAGTGGACAGAGAATATCACATGAGGGAGGGACAGGGCAGCAGAGGACAGTTAAGAGTGATGGAGTGTCCTGGATGGTCTCAGGATGATGGGAGCTAGGTGAATCTCAGAATGGACCCTTGGGGGTGAAAGGCAGGGTGAGGCCAAACAAGACTGAGCTGTGGTAGATTCTTACTGCACACCCTCCATCATCTTCATGAACTCATCGAAGTCAATTCCACCATCATTGTTCTTGTCTCCATCTTTCATTAAAGTCTCAACCTCTTCATCTGTCATGTGCTCTTCTGAAGACCTGAAGATCTCCACCAGCTCCTCAGAATCAATATAGCCATTGGCATTCCTCTCAAAGATGCAGAAACATTCAGCCAGTTCTTCCTCAGTCTTTCCTTTCGAAACCTCCTACATCTGTCTCAAAATCATGACCAAGAACTCTTCAAAGTTGATGGTGCCACTGCCATCTTCATCCACCTCCTCTACGATAGCATCCAACTCCTCTTTTGTGGGTGTCTGGACCAACATCCTCATCACTGTACCCAGTTCCTTGGTGCTGATTTCTCCACCACCGTCAGCATCAAACATGTCAAAGGCAGCTTTGAACTCAGCAATCATTTCTTCGCTAAGGAAGGACCGGGCTTCCACCTGCTGGTCCGTCTTTGCACCTTGTTTCCCAAATTAGCACTGAGCTATACATCCAACCAATGGCTGTTCTTGGCTTCTCTAAGTCATTGCTTATGCTAGCTTCCTTAACTTCTTTCTTGTTTATTTTGAGGTTAGATTTTTCAAGTTCAGAGAGTGGGAGATTAAGGTCCCCCACTAGTATAGTTTTGCTATCTATTTCTTCCTCCAATTCCTTTAACTTCTCCTCTAGGAATGTGGATGCTATACCATTTGGTGCATATATGATAAGTAATGATATTGCTTCATTCTTGATGGTGTCTTTTGGCAGCCTATAGTTTCCATCCTTATCTGTTTTAAGTAGATCTATTTTTACTTTTGCTTTATTTGAGATAAGGATTGAGATAAGGACCTTTACCCTGTGGGTACCCCTTTGTTTCAAATGTGTTTCTTGTAGACAGCATATTGCAGGATTATGGTTTTTAATCCATTCTGCTGTCTGACTCTGTTTTATGGGAGAGTTCGTTCCATTCACATTCAGAGTACTGTTGACTCTCTGTCTCTTCCCCTCCACCCTATTTCCTCCCGTGCTTATCTTTTTGTTTCTTCCTTCTCCCATCCCTTCCCTGAGGGTTTCTCTTTTGACCACCTCCTCCCTCAGTGTTCCCACCCAGTTACCCCCGTTTTTTTAACTAACCTCTCCCCTTAGTACTATTTCCCTCCCCTCTAATCCCCCCTTTATTCACCCCTTTTATCCCTCCTTACCCTCCTACTGCCTATAGGACACAAAAATTTTTATACTTTTCAGAGTATTTTACCTCCCCTTTGACACCAAACTAATGAGAGTAAATTTCAAATACTGCTCCTCTCCCTTCCTCTTTTTCCTCTATTTAATGTATTTTCCTTTCTACTCACATTTGATTCTTAAACTTAACTGATTATGTCTATCCCTCTTTGAAGCAGAACCCAGTGAATATAATGTTTAAATGATGTTTCAATCTCTCTTTCTTTCCTGTCTACTATATTGTGTTTTTGTGCCTCTTTCAATGGCATACATTACGTTTTTCTGTCTCATCCTTTCCTTTTATCCCATTACACTCCATTTGATCCCCTTAATAAGGTTTATTTAATTTTTTTTTGTTCTTCAGTTTAGTTCATTCATACCCACACCATCTTTCTATGTATAACCGTTTTATAGGTCATGATAATCATATAATTTTCAATATTGACAGTTATCAGCTTCTCATATAGTGATATGAAAATTTTGCTCTTGTTGCATTCCAAGTTATGTGCATGTGGGCATGAGTGTGCATGTGTGCATGTATGTATGTGTGAGTCTGTGTTTTTCTTGTTTACGTCTTTATATCATTCTTGAGTCTTTTAATTGGAGATCGAATTTTCCATTGAACTTCGGCTTTTTCATCAGGAAAGTCTGGAAGTCCCTTATTTCATTAAATGGCCATCTCCTTTCCTGAACGGTTATGCTCAGTTTTGCCGGGTAGTTAATCCTTGGTTGTGGTCCTTGCTCTCCTGCCCTACAAAATATCAAATTCCAGTCCCTCCAATCTTTTAATGTAGAAGGTGCTAGGTCCTGTGTGATTCTGATTGTATTTCCATGATATTTGAATTGTTTCTTTGTGTCTGCTTGCAGTACTTTTTTCTTAATCTTGTAATTCTGGAACCTGGCTACTATATTTCTTGGAGTCTTCCACTTGGCATCTCTTGGAGGAGGAGACAGGTAAATTCCTTTGATAAATATTTTATCTTCTGATTCCAGGACTTCAGGACAGTGTTCTTTGAGAATCTCTTGGAAGATGTTTTCCAGGCTGCTTTTTTCATCATGGCTTCCCAGGAGACCAATAATTCTTAGGTTTTCTCTTCTGTATCTGTTCTCTAGGTCAGGTGTTTTTACAGTGAGATATTTTATACTTTCTTCCAATTTTTCAATCTTCATGTTTTGTTTGATTGACTCTTGGTGCACCATAGAGTTCTGAGTTTCAATTTGACTGATTCTAATTTTTAGCAAATTATAACCTTTGGTTACTTTTTGAAGGTCATTTTTTTAGGGAGGAATTTTCTCCAATTACTTCACTAATTTTACTTTTTAAGGATTTGTTTTCTTCAGTGAAACTTTCTTCCAATTTGGTCACTGCCTCCCTGATTTGGTCTTTAAATTTTTTCTTAAGCTCCTCCAATAATGCTTTTTTGGGCTTGAGACCAGTTCATATTTCTTTCTATGGTCTCAGGTGTGAGTAAAAAGTCCAAGTGTCCTCTTTATTTGTTTTTTTGGTTTTTTTTATGCTTTTTGGAGGGCAATTGGGGTTAAGTAACTTGCCCAAGATCACACAGCTAGGTTTTGTGTGTGTGTGTGTGTGTGTGTGTGTGTGTGTGTGTGTGTGTGTGTGTGTGTTTTAAATGTTTGAGGCCGGATCTGAACTCAGGTCCTTCTGACTCCAGGGCCAGCACTCCACTCACTGTGCCACCTAGCCACCCCCTATTTGTTTTTTCTTAACCTACATAATAACCTGGGATGGATTTTATTGCCTTCCCCTTCTGCTTCCTTCCTTCCCATAGTAATTCCCTATTTCCTAATGTCTCAAGATGTGAGGTAAGGGCCTGGTCCTTGACTTTGAATGCTGTAGCCTCTGGATGTCTAGTTTGAGGGTAAGGTAGGATTCTCATAGAGGTATGCTGGGGGGGGGGAATTAATCTCTGGAGAAAGGGTGTCCTGGCCACTTCAGATTTCTGCCCCTGTACCCCTGGGCTACTGCTCAAGCAGGCTTTTCCTGGTCAGATGAGGTGGGGCTTGTTGGGACCCCTTTCCCTCTTCTCTTTAGACCCTTTGCTGCCTCAGTTACACTCCTTTTCAATGACTCCCAAACCCAGAGGCTATTTCCACCATCTTAGTATTTTCACTATCTTGTGACACTTATCTTTGTGTTTTCTTATCATGGAGGATGAATCTGAGCTACAAGTTTACTTTTTCATTCTGGCCCCTGCAAAAATAGACAGGTGTTTTGTAAACTTCCAGCCTTGGTGCTAATAGCCCCAGCAAAAACTTTTGTCTCTGCTGGGGTCCCTGAGCCCTCTTTTACCTGGCTCCAATGATTACTCCTGTCCCTGGGTGAGATGCTGGTGAGATGGCTACAATTTGTCCTTGGAATGAGTGAGTTGGCCATCTGGGGCTCCTACTCTCTCTGGTGTAGTATGTCCATCTGCTCTCAAGTCTGAGCTGTACAGACCCCATGTGTTCTACACTACCCCTCTCCAGACCCATAATCACACTTTTCTGGGCTGAATTCTGTCATGCTCTGTCTCCAAACCACTCCAAAATCAGTTCAGATTCACTTTCGAAGGTTAAGTGATGGGATTCATGGAGGAGCTTAGAGAAGTTAATGCTTCCTTTCTGCCATCTTGCCTCCCTCTTTCCTTCAGTCTTGTTTACTGAGTATGAATTTCTCTTAGAATAAGATAAATATGGGTTTGTACATATACATGCATATCTGTATGTATGAAAGGCAGAATGTTAGAGGGTATATATAAAATGACGGATCTTAGTTTATGAGTTTAGCTCAAATCTTACCTGTGACCATGATTAAATCGTGCAACTTTATTGCCCAAAATCTATAAATTATTGATAATCTCACTTTCTTCATCAGTAGAGATATTTTTTCCAAAATTTTATTTTAGACACAAACACCAGAACACAAATAGAGAACAGAGAAAGGAAGCAAAAACATATCAAAAACTTAAATATTGGAAAGTAAATAGAAAGTTAGAAAAAAAGAATGTGTGCATAGCAGAACATAAGAGAGGATACAAAAATTTAACCTTAAATTTTCTTTTCAAGAAAACAATATGATAAATAATATTCATTGTGTTGGGTATTGTCCATCTTTTCTTTGTGAGTTTTCTTTTGTTCTCAGTCCTGCACTTTTCATTTTTTTTTCATACACAGAATTGGCTCATACATATCAAATCACAGGCTGTGAAGAAAAAAATGCATATCATGTCATCTTAACTTAAATTTTTTCTTACTCTCCCAAAGGAAAACAAAGACTATAATAGAAATAACTGTCTGTTCTTAAATAAATTTCAAAATAACATGGATAAGAAGTTTTATAATAATAAAAATGTTTAAAATATTTGGTAGCATATAGTGACAGAAAAGAAGGGAAGAATACTATTTTGCTTGTAATAATGGGGAAAATGTGGGTTTATTGATTTTAAAATAGAAGAAAGAATCCTCTTTATGTGCTTGGCCTTTTTTTTTTTACTACAATGAATGTATTGTGATAGAGAAATGTCCTCCTTGACTTCACATTGTGGGGATTGGGGAGGAACACATTTATAACTAGATGTTAAATATCAGTCTTTGTGGCAGTCTGTAACAACATTTCAAAAGTCAGGACACATGAAATATACTTTAACAGTAAAGATAAATGCATATGAAATATATGTATATCTGTATACATAAACATGTTTATACATAGATATGTATGTGATACAAACATATGCTAATACATATAGTGATGAATATTACATCATCACACCTTGACAAGCAGAGTTATATCAGAGTGAAGCATACCAATGTGAAATAATGGAAAAATAGATATGCAAAGTGATTTGACAGCTCCATTTCTTTTTAATGGCTACACAGTAACAATAGCAAAGCTATGATTTATCGTTGCATTTCTTTTTTTTTTAGCGCTAAAACTACATTTATTTTTTTTAAATTAATTTATTAGTTTAGTTTCAGTTAACATGATTCAATTCCATAGTTCTTTGATTTTCAAATTTCCTTTACTTCCCTCCCCACTCCCCCCACAACAGCATATAGTCCAGTATAAGATCTGCAAATGCATTCATATTAGACATTATTCCAATTACAAAGGCGTATTGTACTAGGTGGGATGAAAGATGGTAAGGAAGAAATAAAACTAAACAATGAAAAGAATAAGATAATTTTGTTTGCTTCCATCAGGATTCAGGCTCAGTTCTTTCTAGTTATATTTCTGGATGGCTCTTTTCTCACTTTCTTGAGTCTTTCGGGATTGACTTATATCACTGCATTGCTGAAAAGAGTCCAATCTGTCATAGTTAGTCATCATAGATATGGTATGTCTGTGATTGTATACAAATTTCTTCTGATTCTACTCTTCTTGCTCAGCATCAGTTTGTATAAGTCTCTCCAGGTAATTGCGAAATCCATCACCTCCTCATTTCTTATATAGCACAATAATATTCCATTACATTCATACACCACAACTTGTTTAGCCATTCCCCAATTGATGGGCACCCCTTTAGTTTCCAATTCTTTGCAACCACGAAAAGGGCTAATAAAAATATTTTTGTACATATGGGTCTTCCTCACACTTCTATGATCTCTTTGGGATATAACCCTAGAAGTGGTATGGCTGGGTCAAAGGGTATGAAATCATTTATAATCCTTTGGGCATAATTCCAGATTGCTCTCCAGAATGGTTGGATAAGTTCACAACTCCACCAGCAATGTATTAGAGTTCCAATTTGTCCACATCCTATCCAGCATTTGTCACTTTCTTGTTTTGTCATCTTAGCCAATCTAACTGGAGGGATGTGGTATCTCAGAGTTGTTTTGATTTGCATTTCTCAAAAGAGCTGGGATTAAAACCAAGAATCACGTACCCAGCAAACCTGGGAGAAGGGAGGTTGGAAGTATCCACTTTCAAAGAGGGACAGGATCAAAGTAGGGAATGGACCAGGTGGTGGGTGGGATGGGTGGGAGGGAAATATAAGGAGTCTTTTAAAAATATCTAGTATGGTAATGTTTTGCATAGCTATACATGTACAACACATACTGAATTGCTTATCTTTCCTGAGTGAGTGGGTGACAAGGGAAGAAGGGAATGGATCTGAATCTGAATTTTTAATATTAAATGTTTCAAATGTATATAAATGCTATTATTATTACTATTTTGCATGTAATTGGGAGATAAGATGTGCAGGCTCTGGGGCACAGAGATTCTCCTTGCCCTAATGGCAAAGCCGAAGCGTGTATGGGAGAAGATATGGGAGAGAGCAGATTGGATGATGGGATATCTTGTCGGACTGCGATTCTGGGGTGGTGGGTAGGGGGAAAATGAGGAAAAATTTTTAACCCAAATCTGGTGGAAATGAATGATGTAAACCAGAAGTTAATAAAGCATTTGTTAATATTAAAAAAAGAAAAAAATAAGAACTGGATTCCAGTCACCTCTATCTCATATGCTCTACATAACTCTAAACATTTCCCTTAATATCTCAGTACCCACTGGCAACTCTACGAAGATACATACATAAAGAATGGGAGTTTCCTCCTAATGCAGTTCCATAGCTCTTCATTCCAGTGAATTTCCTGCTACTATTTCTGATTTTATATTTTATTTTACATTGTGTGTGTGTGTGTGTGTGTGTGTGTATTCTTTACAAGTCAAGTAACTGAAGTAAACACAGGTTCATTATATCTACTATCAATATCATTTATGCAGAATTATTAAGGATGCATCCCAGAGGTTTATCTCAGGTACAGAAAGACAAAGAGTTTATTACACATGAAAATGGAAGATTGGAGTACTTGAACAAGGTTTGTTTGTGTAAATTAAGAGAGGCTTTGCATATGTGTCTGTATAAATACATGTATATGTGTATATACACACATATAAACAAACACATGGGTGCACACATGCATAAACACACTTATGACAATAGACAGGATGAACAGAGTAAGAGTAATTAAGAGAAAAAGAATTTCAGGTTACAAGTCAGGATAGAAGCTAGTTGGAATATATTTATTCTAAGGAAACTTTGGGTAAGTTGAGTTTGCTGTCCTGAAGCATTATCCTCATTATGTGTCTGTATTTATATCTGTATCTAATCTACATCCATTACAGAGGAAAAAGTTTCAGGATTCTGTATATTACATGACAATCATTTGTTAATATTGAAAACCTCACTACAGATTTGATCCAGTATAGTCAAAGTAAACAGATTCCAGTTGGAGTTGAGTTCACAGAGACATGGGGGAAAAAAGTATTGCATAATAAGATTTTTGTAATACTAGGGCGTACTTAGTCCACATCCTTCTCCTCAAAACTTTCCTCATATAATGTCATATTTTCAGTTTCCTCACATTATTTTTTCCTACTTGTTTGCTATTCCATATATTTTGGAAAAACGGGAGAAGTATTTCAAAGTTTATACTTTGCTAGGGTCTTTTTACTAGAAGAGCTTGGAATCTTTTATTAAATTTTAATATTTTTCTTGTTAAATTGTTCTCAGTTGTGAGACTGTTATGCAACTGGTTAAAAAAAAACATATTTCAGGGTGTTCACTCCTTTAAATCCTTTCTGATTTAACTAGTTCCTCAGTAATTTTGATACATCTATACTTCATAGCTTTCATGTAATTTCCAATTCTTTCCTAATATGTAGTCTATCTCTGTCTCTCTCTGTCTCTCTGTCTCTCTCTGTCTCTCTGTCTCTGTCTCTCTCTCTTTATATGTATATATATATATATATATATATATATATAATGCATGTGTACAAATGCATATGACAAATGTATGTATATGTGTACATATATGAATTTGTATTAATATGTACACACATATATACTCTGTGTATGTTTATGGAGAGAGAGAGAGAGAACCATAGTTCTTCTCAGATCACCA
Organism: Gymnobelideus leadbeateri; assembly: GCA_011680675.1. Taxonomy (NCBI): domain Eukaryota; kingdom Metazoa; phylum Chordata; class Mammalia; order Diprotodontia; family Petauridae; genus Gymnobelideus; species Gymnobelideus leadbeateri. The sequence goes on from WOXC01004970.1 coordinate 18,123, forward strand.
ATAGTAGATAATTTAAGTTAAGAACCTATTGTCTAAAGGGAGGAAGAAAATAGATAAGAGTAAAAGTGTCACTAGCTACCAACCAATAAAGTTAAATGCATATGACATATATGTACATCTATATACATAAGAATGTTTGTACATAGATACGTATGTGATGCATGTATATGATTATATATATATATATATATATATATAATGATAAATATTACATCATCACACCTTGACAAGCAGAGTTATGTTAAAGTGAAACATACCAATGTGAAGTAATGGAGAAATAGATATGAAAAGTGATTTGACAGTTCCATTTCTTTTTAATGGCTACACGATAACAATATCAAATCCACGGTTTGTCATTGCATTTCTTATTACCTGTTTGAATATTATTTAAAAGTAGTTTCTGAAAAGAAATTGAATTTAAGCTACTTTCTTATTATTGGAGCTGATTTCTGCAAAATGAATAAAAGGGGTGCGAGTATGTAAATATGTTTCAGAATTAAAATTAAATTTGCAATTAAAATTAAAATATGGTTGGCAAATATTTGAAAAATAAAAATACAGATAAATTAGCTTATGGTTTTCTAAGTCAATATATGGCCCTTAATTGTCTGTTTCTATATGAATTTAAAACCATCAAGTAATAACTTTTGATGTTTATTTGAACTGGTAGGGATGAGTGGTTGGAATTCACTTCACATGTCTTAAAGCTCAGTAAAATTAAAAAAAAATTGTTTAGAGTTTGTAAATGAGATCTTATGTAAAGAAGAAAATATTTAGCACAATGGATATGTGGAATATGGGAAAGTCAAGAAAATATGTATAAAATGGGGTTTCAGGTAGTAGATTGTCAAATCATTCCTTCCAAAATGACAATATTTCTAATGGGAATAATGTTATCCATTAACTTTTCCTTCTTAGATGGTTAAATACGCAGACAACTAATATGAAGAGTCCTATTTGGGGAGTTTGTAATTGACTAAATGAAAGTGAGCAAGAATGGAACCCTAGACCTCCTATATCCACAGGAAGGCTGGCATGGGTGGAAAAAATATTACATAGGTGCTTGTCAACAGAAATTACAAAGAAACCATGAACCGATATAAGATTCTGTACATAGATACACTTATTTTTTCCAATTAAATTATTAATCTGATCTACATATTTTTGCATCTCTTTCATTTCAAATATATAGCCCTCATTCTCATTTATCCAAAGAGCCATTCATTGTAAGAAAAAAGAAAAAAAGTAAAAAAAAAGTTTCAGCAAAATTAGCCAATATATCAACTGAGACTATCTATAAATTCACACATGCATACATGTATATATACATATATATATATATGTGTGTGTGTGTGTGTGTGTGTGTGTGTGCGTGCGTGTGTGTGTATGCATATATTCACACTATTGCTGATATTTTTGATATACATAGTAAATGAAAAATACAAGAAAAGCAACACTGTGATCATACATAGAATTTTGACCAAGAGAAACAATAAAATGAAATAATTTCTCTCAGTCATGCTTTATTGAAATTCTGCTGAAAACAATAATGTAAGTTACTAAAAATTCCCAAACCATGGGAAGATGAATTTCTCACTATTAATTTACATTTTCTTTGGGATATCATATCATCTTAAGGTTACTGTTACCCTTTAAATAAATATTTTTTTATGTCTTGAGACTTGGACATCTCTATAATTGTATAGAGGTTGGCATCAACATGCTGTGGGCCTGAGATGTCGGCTGTCACTGGCAGAGAAGTCCCCGGGCCTCCAAGCGGCTTCACCAAACGAGTGCTGGTCACGGGTGGTGCTGGCTTCATGTAGTGCATCACACGTGATAGTCTCTCTAGTAGAAGATTATCCAGACTATATGATCACAAATCTTGACAAGCTGGACTACTGTGCAAGCCTCAAGAACCTTGAAACCATTTCTAACAAACAAAACTACAAGTTTATACAGGGTGACATTTGTGAACCTCACTTCATAAAACTGCTTTTTGAAACTGAGAAGGTAGATATAGTACTACATTTTGCAGCTCAAACACACGTTGATCTTTCATTTGTTCATGCTTTGGAGTTTACCTATGTCAGTGTTTATGGTACTCATGTTTGGTGAGTGCTGCTTGTGAACCTAGAGTAGAGAAATTCATTTATGTGAGCACTGATGAAGTATACGGAGGTAGCCTTGATTAGGAATTTAATGAGTCTTCACCAAAACAACCTACAAATCCTTATGCTTCATCTAAAGAAGCTGCAGAATGTTTTGCACAGTCTTACTGGGAACAGTATAAGTTTCCAGTTGTTATCATGAGGAGTAGTAATGTTTACAGACAACATCAGTATCCAGAAGAGGTTATTCCAAAATTTATATCTTTATTGCAACACAACAGAAAATGTTGCATTCATGGTTCAGGACTCCAAAAAAGAAATTTCCTTTATGCTGCTGATGTAGTAGAAGCTTTTCTCATTGTTCCAAAGAAAGGGAAACCAGGTGAAATTTATAACATAGGAACCGATTTTGAGATGTCGATTGCACAACTTGCCAAAGAATTGATACAATTGATCAAAGAGACGAGTTCAGAGCCTGAAATGGAAAAATTGGGTTGATTGTGTTGATGATATACCTTCCAATGACATGAGATATCCTATGAAATCAGAAAAAAATACATGGGTTAGGATGGAGACCTAAAGTTACCTGGAAAGAAGGAATAAAGAAAACAATTGAATGGTACAAAGAGAATTTTCACAACTGGAAAAATGCATAAAAAGCTTTGGAGCCCTTTCCTATGGAATATTTTTTTTTTACAATAAGAAACATTTATGGGAGAGAAAAGAAGAAAATCATTCTACCTCATAGATACTTGATATGAAATCAAGTTACCAAACAGAATCTTCTTCCCTTTTGGAAGTAGATTCAGGTGTTTTTGCACAAAATCTCAAGAGCAAAATTATGATATAAATAATAGGAATTTTCATTTCATGGAAGACTCTCGTTAGGAGCTGGCTTGGTGGAATTTTGATCTATTGTCAGATGCATTCTCAAAGGATGATGCTACTTTTCTGCACAACAGGAATAACATTAGGAAATAAGATGAATGAAGTGTAGAGAAGCACAACTTACAGATGTATCTATAAGGAAAGAGTCCATCCCTTGGTTTGAAAGTCACATTAATTAAAGATCGGTTTCACAAGTGGTCCACTGGCCCAGAAATCAATCATGGCAGTAGGGAAGGCATCACTAGCAGGCCTTGTCCTTTGCTCTTGCATAGTGAATATGCTACAGATCTACTTCCACTTGCTAGGGATTATTATAAATTTGTATCTTAAGCTAATGCAGAGTTAGTTTTTATCCTAATTAAAGCTTGAAATTCCATAAATGATTAGCCATAAAATGAGAAATACCTGTCTATACAAAAAAGCAAAAAAGTTGGAAGAAGAGGAAAACATTTCAAGCACTTTTAAATTTTGGTACTTGATTTTTAATAATTGATTTAGTTCAATAAAGTTAACTGTGCAATTTTAAAGCTTCTAAAGAAGATATTTTTAAAAAAGGAATATAAGATTTGTATAAGTTTCTAAATTAGTTATTTTAACTGCAAAAAATCATCTAAAGTTAAAGAGGAAATGTACTGCAAGTCTAGTTCTTGTTTTCTATTTATGAAATTGTGGCATATTAATGTTTTTCATGAGACATTGATGCTTTTTTATTCTATTTTCTATTTATTTTATCTATATTCATGACCAAAAATGCATAGCTTGACCAATTTAGGTCAAATGATGCTGGAAACTTAAAACATTCATTCAACAAATATTTTTGGAGCATACTTTTTACATATCATTGAACTTAAAAATACTTTTAAGAAATATTCTTTTTTTAAGAAACCAAAAGTTGTTTTTCATCTTAAAAATTACTTTTATACTATTAAATTCAGATCTTTTGCTGTCAAGATTAACATTAATTCTCCTAATTAGCAAAATTAGTTTATTATGAGGGGAAACATTATTTGGATTTTTAACATAAAGTTTATGTCCACATAAACCATTTTCTATTAAAGCATTTTTGACATTAAAAAAAAAAAAACATGCTGTGGGCCTCAGTATTGCCTGATATTTGTCTCAAATTATCTGTGGTAATGGAAATGAGAAGGCAAAATATTGAGAAGTCTTTTACATGTTTCTGGGTCCCTATATGTCAGGAGAGAATGCTTTCTCTTAGGATAGTAGAACAAATAGTTCTCAGTGACTTAATAATTATTGATGATAACCTTCAAATTTCTGCCTTTTTAGGCCAATGGACTACAAAGCCCATCTATGCTTAGGGTCAGCCTGCATGTATCTATTATACAAGTATGTTCCTTAGCAACCACAAATCCCATTTAGATTCTGCTGAGAAACATATTTTTTCTTGTTTGGAAGACAACAAACTATATGAGTTATTAAAAAAAAAAAGGAAAGAAAAATCCTTCCCTGAAGGCAATTTTCTTATCTCTGATTTATTTATATTTACATATGAACCATAATGGCTTATTTCCACCATTTACATGTACTATGATCTTAAAATGAAATCAGGGATGCTCTAGGACGCTCTAGAAGGCCACAGATTCCCAAAACTCACTCCATGTTCCCAGGTCCTTTCTCTAACTTCAGTGAATAGAAGGGATTTTACTCCATCAGCACAACCTTTACATGGTCTAATGAATTTAAGCCAACTAGAGATATTACAAAGTAGGAGCAGAAAGAGATTTGAAATGGAATTTTTGGTACCAAAGTCAGTTGGTCTCGCACAACAAGTAATTTAAGAATTTCATTTGTATAATTATGTATAAAGTTGAAAATTTGGTTGGTGCAAATAATTGTAAAACTTGGCAGATGCCCAATGATTGGGGAATTACTCTTTAATCTATATTTTTATATCCCCAGGGTCTAACATAGTTCCTGGTTCATGGTAGGTGCTTGATTCATATATTTTTCATCTTTGACTTATTTATTAAAGAAAAATGGATTGCATCACTCTACGATGCATGACTGGTGACTAAGTTTTTTGGTAGGCACAATCTAGCTGACATATTTCAGTTTAAGTCGAAGGTTTTCTCTAATTTTAATTATAAACCATGTTGTTGTTTGTTTTCTGTTTTTTTGAGTGGATCAATGACATCATTAGGTGTTTTCTTGCCTCATGAGTGCATTGGATTTAAATAAGAGAGAGTTGGACAAAATCATCAGACTCACGATCTCTCTTCAAGATACACTAAAGTCCAGTGGCATGACAAAAATCAAGATATCTGGCAATGACTATAGATGCAGTGTATTACTTTGACTTCTTCATTGTCTGACCAAGCTCTAAGTGTTCTACAAGACCTGCTTCAGTCACCTTTCATGGCCATTAAAACAAATTATTCTCAATTGCCTGTTCCATTGCAAGGAGCCTTTACATGCTTGGGGCAGACATCATCACTAAATCATCAATGGGCTTGGGACCCAAACTTTACCCTCATCCTGGTTTAATCTATCTGCTGAGATGGTTTACTGGGATGTGTCTGCTGTATATATTTCAGCTTTTTGGAGACACAGGTGGAAGTTGAGTGCCATGTAGGCACAAAAGGAGACTAGGCAGCTCTGAAAATGGCTAAGCAAGCCCTCATCCCAGAGGTACTAGTCCTCCTTGAATACTCCATACATTCCAAAGAACACTCCAATAAATATGACATTATATAGACAAATAATGATAAATAAAAAATAATAATTTCAATAAATCACATATACAAAGTATTTAATATTTATGAGTCAAGTGTTCACTATGAATTAAGTGCCCACTATGTGTCAGGCTAAGTTCTGCAGACATTTGGAAAGGCAAAATTAGTTCCTAATCTGAAGAATCTCACCTTCTAATAGTGAGAAACCATGCAAACAACTATGTACATAACAGAAGGAAAAAGAATGAGCTTTTACATAGCACTTAATATATATGGCCTCAGACACTTATTAGCTGTATGACCCCGGCCAAGTCACTTAACTCTGCTTGACTCAATTCTTCATCTGTGAAACGAAAGTAATGACAAACTCCTCTAAGTATCCCTGCCAAGAAAATCTTAAATAGGATCATGAGGATTCAGATACAACTGAAATGAACAAAAAAAGAACATATGGCAAGTACTGTGTTAAGCATTTTTTTAAAAAGTTTCCATTTAATCTTAACCATAACTCAATAATGTGGGTGCTGTTATCATTTAAAATTTTACAGGTGAGGAAAATGAGGCAAACGGAGGTCACAGTGACTTGCCAAAGATCACTAAGCTAGCAATATCTAAGGCTACATTTGAATTCGTCTTCCTGAATACATTCCCAGCACTTTATCTACTGAGCTATATATATATATATATATATATATATATATATATATATATATATATATATATATATATATTTCTGACAATTTATACAAATTTTCTCAATGTAGACTCAGAGAGTTCTATACACTCAAATATACATTCCTCTTAAACAAAGTGACAAACACATCAAGTGTATTCAATGCAGTGTAATGCATGAAAGACTAAAAATGGGGTTAGAAGGTATTCACTCAAGTCATGGCCCTCCCATTTACTAGCCAGTGACTGTAACCAGGACATTCCAATGCTTTCGGACCTAATTTTTGATGTCTATACAATAGAATTAGGATAAAAATCAACTCAATTCAATAGCCGCTATTGAGTGATTAGTATTTGCATGATATTATGATAGTTTCTGGGAATATAAAGACAAAAATAAAGCAAGCATTTCCCTCCAAGACCTTGCACCCTGATAAGAGGATGGGAAGAAGAAGCATACAAAATGCACATGATTAAGCAAATGTGAAACATTTTTTTTAATGAGAGTATATACCAATAATTGGAGAGGATCATCAAAGACCTCAAGTAAGAAATGATTCCCAAGCTGATCGTTGAAAGGATCTAACAATTTCTAGTAGTATAAATGAAGAATGAACAAATTTGTAGGTCAGGCATACTGTATAACAGCTAAGAGCCATTCCAACTAGAACTCTATATTGATCTGTAATATCCCTTGGTGAAGGTATATATTTGGAGCCATTCTCTTATTGCATCATACCTGATAATACCTGCTTTAGTTGGCTATAGAAATACTGTAAACATAGTTGAACAGTTAGGCAAAGGACCAGGTTTTTGTGAATTGTGATATTGAAAGGTAATGTAAAAACTTCCTCATGTATACTTCAGTTACAAGTCTTTTTACTGATTTTAATACCATTCTACCCAGTCAGAGAGGAAAACAAGGCTTTATGCTTTTGTCTTTCAGTGACTATGCTATTGATCTAGCTGAACTCCCAGCAACTATTCTTGTGCCCAGCATGTCTAATTTGCAGAAACTAAGGCATACGTGTATTATTTTTTTGTGTATTTTTTTCATTTATAAGCTTCTCAGGATCTTCATAACAGAAATGGAATACCTGAGACTCCAGTTTCTTGCTTGAAATGATGGTTTTCTCTACGTGTCTTCAGCTTCCAAAGTTTTTCTCTCTATATCTGGATTCTACTTATGTATTTAATATAGTTTTCTTATTCATACAGGGACAATTCAGAAGCCAATAGATGCTGAGAATATAAAGATAAATGATTATTTTTTTCTGTATGGCATATCTGCCAAATATCTGAAGTGTTATTATAGTATCTCATAACCCGTGCCCCTGACAGTTGTTGCGTTGGTGACTTTACTTAAGGCAGATTATCTCTAAAAATAATTAGATTTCTATATTTAATCTAGCATGGGTTCTTCCAAGAAATACTGCTGATCTTCTTCCGTGTCCAGAATCCCCAGGGAATCATAACAAGTAAATCCTGGCCATGTTTGAACAATTTAGGGAGGTAGGGACTGATACTTTGTAGTCACAGTAGCATTTTCTGAATTATTAACTTCATGTAATTTTTGTTATACTCTTACTGATTTTATCTTAAGTTGGTGTTCTTGTTGAATGATGTTCGAGTTATTTGATGTTAATAGATGATATGTAAACATTTAAGATTTTTAAGAGAAAAAATAATAGAAATGTTGAAATACTAATTATGTCACTTTGCCTGATTGTGACAACATACTTTTGTCTCCCTTCCAGGGGGCAAATAATATTCCAAAAATATCTATGAGTGTTTCCCCATGATACACATTTAGATAACCCATGTGGATATTGAATTCATGAGTACAAACAGACACATACTTTACACAGTGAGACTAGAAGGAAAATGAAAAAAAATGATCCATTTTATTTGGTCTATGAACATGAATTCATGCACATTTTGTGGGGCAAGTTGCTTTCTGTCCTGAACTAGGTAATATGTATAAATTATACTGGTATAACAATTATGAAAAGATATTAGTACAATGCTTGCCACATAGAAGTCATTACATCAATATTACCTCCTAGCTACCTTAAATTCTCTCCCATACATATACCTCATTTGTTTCTCTATCCTTCACCAGCTCATCGCCAGAGAACAAATTCTTGCTTCTCAGTCTTCAGAAGAAGGAATGATATGTCATGTATTTGTAGTGCTTACTTGTGTATTTTCTCTCTTTACGAGGGTTATAACATGAAAGGAGTAGGATATTGCCACTATGCGGATCAATGGAAGCCATTCATTTTTATTGCCATGTATTCATAAAGATACTTCCCTTCCATTAGAATATAAGCACTTTACAATATTTAAATAAAGATGATTTCTCTCTTTATATTGCATTTCTACTGCATAGTAGGTACTTAATGAATCATTATTTATTTGAATGAAAATGAATTGACTATGTTACTAATACCACATTTGGCCTTAGTGGCAAGTATTTTATAATTGTCCTAAATATTCAATACTCATACACAGTCAATAAGAGAACTTGGGGTATTTGGAACCAAGTCAAATATATTAGAGTTAAGGTTCTTAGTTTAGAAAGGGATTTGGTTATAATGCATTTACATTTGCTGGCAAGATAATAGAAATAATACTAAGGTACATTGCAAATTTTAATGTGCTATAGAAATGTTATTAATTTTGCTCATGTTGTATGTGTCTATGTATGTGTTTACTTGTGAAGCATATATCAGATCCAATGAACTAACTACTAACCTTCAATTAACTCCTATTGTGTACCAGGCATTTTTCTTTCATTTAGGAAGAAAAAAAAAAACCACAGTAATGGAACAGACCATGTCCTCAAGGAGCTTATATTCTATTAGAAGGAGTGACATATATGCATATAGAATTACATAATGATCAATATAAGGTAATTGAAACAGTTCATTAACAATTGGAAAAGGTAATAGAGGAGGTGCTTTTTGAGCTGAGCTTTAAAGGAAAGTAAACTTTATCAGAAGTGGAAGAGAGACATGTATTCCAGGCATGGGGATTAACCTGCACAAAGGAACAAAGATGGAAGACACAAGGTGTGCTCTTCTCAGGACAGCAAGAACAATGACAATTGATCCTAGAGTGAATGTTTGGAATAATTTATACTGATCCTGGAAAGATAATCAGGAGTATATTTTTGAAGGACTTTTTTATTTTTTTTTTTTTTTTTTTTGCTTTTTGGCGGACAATTGGGGTTAAGTAACTTGCCCAAGGTCACACAGCTAGGTTTTTTTTTTTGTTGTTGTTGTTTATGTGTGTTAAGTGTCTGAGGCCGGATCCGAACTCAGGTCCTTCTGACTCCAGGGCTGGTGCTCTACTCACTGTGCCACCTAGCCGCCCCTTGAAGGACTTTTAAACTCCAAAGAAACATATTTCATCATATAAACAACAAGGAGCCTCAGAAGTATATTGAGCAAGAGTGACACAGTGAAAATTCTGCTTTAAGAATTTTACTCTGGCAACTATAGGGGAATATATTGCAAAACTGACTATGGTCATTAAGTAGTTATATTGCTTACTCAAAAAAGGCTCGTTCTAGAGGGAATCATATATAGCCGTAGGACAGAAAGGCTAGAAACTATCATGATTATTTATCCACATACACATTTCAATGAACTGAAGGAATAAAGAAGAATATGCAGTACATTTGTGATGGATTATTTCCACCAGAAAATATATTCACAAAAAACCCTTTTAATTCACTACCTCAGAAATATAGTGTCCTTAAGAGGAACAAACAAAAAAACTATGCAAAAGATTGACTTTTACTATCATCATTAGACCATGATGTGGGACTTATTGTCAGTCTGAAATATTAGTTCCAAATAAAATCAAAAGGAAATAAAAGCATTAGTTGAATGACAACTCCATCCTAGGAAGGCCAAATGACCCAATCATTAACCATAAATTTTATGGTTAAATTTTCTTATTATACATACAAGTAAGCCTATGTAAATGCTGCTAATCTTATCTTTAGAGAAAAATTTGTCCCCTACCATAAAATATTATTTTTCCTTTTGTTTTGTTTAAGTTTAAATGTGATAAAATATACATAAAGTCTGTTCAATTCCTCTTTTTAATCATGTCTTGTACATGAGATGCTGCCATTTAAAAATCTAGGTCTTAAATAATTTATTTAGGATTGAGCTAACTAAACTTTTTATTAATAAAAATGTACTCTGTCTAAAGCAATACCCATTGGAAAGGATCAGAAATGACTATTCAAAGGGAAGATAAAAAAAGAACTAAAAAGGCAAAAAATAGAATAAAACAAACAACAAAATGCCCTCAGTTAGGGAAGTTAGACATGGTGTTTATGTGGTTCTTCAAAATGGATGGAAATACTATTATTCTCCTAGTATATCTCAGACTCAGAAGAACAGAGAAGATGAATTTTTTAAACCCTATAAAGAAAACCAGATTTCCTTAATTCAGTGGTAGATCTAAATAAAAGAGAAAATATGTTCCTTCTGAGAACAGGAGAAGGAGGTAGAGGTCAAAGCTAAAGTAAAAACTGTCCAAAATTGAAATAGTACACTTAAGAAATTAAGTAAGAGATCAGGGGAAATAGTATCTCTTCTGAAGCTGTGTGAGGATCCAGATGAAGATAAGATATCCAATTTCATTTAAACAAGGGACTCTTGGATGAAGAATTTCTCCCTAGCAATGCAAGTCAGTTAAGTCAACATTCATTCTAGAAGCATTTATTAAACACTTGCTACCTGCCAGGCTCAAAAATAAGTGATGTAGCAATTCAGCATTTTCATTATAATTTATAGACAAAGAATTACTTAGAACTGTGTGATACTAAGTAACTTGCCCAGGGTCAAAGAATAAGGAAGTGACAGTGGCAGAACTATCTTGAGTTTGGCATAACAATAATCCTTTGTTTTCACCCTCTGGATGATCTCAGTCATAACAAAATCCCAAATTTATTTCTGGTCATGAAGCCTTGCTATGAACCAAATTTGTCACACTTGATATTACCCTTCATTGTCAGGACCACAGTTCACTGTATAGTCATAAGTTAGAGTAGTGAAATCTTCCCAAACTCCCTAGGGCCCCCTTACCCCACTAGAAATAGGGATCCAGCACATGTGTCATTGCTTGCAAGCTGATTCCCTCACTTTGAAATTAAATTTCTGTTCTATTCTTAAATCTCTTGTCTCTAATCTGCTTTGTTAGACTCCTGCTACCCAGAGGTTAGAAAGAAGCTCCAATTGGTTGGCCATAAATGCATACTACAAACACAAACTTATACATATACACAAACACACATATATTTTAAACACATGAATATATACAGATATATTCAAATATTTATGTGTGGATACATGTATGTTCATTGCGAATATATTGTACATATGTTTATCTAATTAAATTATTATGTTGTTTTAGAGTATTATTTAACAATTGGCATTTAATTAAACTTATATATAACAATATTTTCTACATATACATATGCCATATGTGTTGTGTGCATATATGTGTATATAAATACACAAGTGTGAATATATAATATAGTTCAATGTGATTATGCATATTGTACAAATAAAGTCATGTGCACAAATGTCTATAAATACATGCATGTCTCACTGTTACACTTATTTAAAATTTTAATTTGCATGTAGAAATATGCATATATATTAATCTGGTATTTGCATTATCTTAAACATATTGATATAGTGTTGCATAAAAGTATTTTTATACAAACAAATAAACATGAAAATAAATATGCATATGTTGTATTTGTTAGCATATATATGTATATATGTATATATATATACCTTAAATTTTCAAACTTTGTCCCATTAAGCACATCATATAACCTCTCTGAGCCTCACTTTCCTTATTTGTAAAATAATGATACTATTGCTCACATCACAAGTTTGTCATATGAACTAAATTTGAATATATGTATGTGTATACCTAATATATACATATCATGTAACAATTTGAGATTCTCAATGCTGTATATATGTGTATGTGTACCTGTATGTATTTATATGTGTATAGTACTTACACATATACACACACCCATACATGCAAGCATACATACATACATGCATGCATGCATGCATGTATACATCTATACATGATATATACTGTGGCAAACCTTAAACTGCTATATTAATAAAAGCTCTTAATTTGAGACTGCAGGGTAATTTATAGTTGTTACCTTATATATGGTATCTTTTCCCCTGAAACTCTCTCTCTCCCTCTCTTTCTCTCCCCCCCATACCCACATGCATGTACACATACACACATTCACATACATGTGCACATATTTATTCAATCCACACATATATAAGTGTATTGCACAATCATTTCTAAATTCATGAATATAAACATGCATTGCAACTCTATGTATTATGTTCATATGTACGTATCTTTTATCTATATGCATAAATATATATGCATATATATGTGAATATAAATGCATATACAAATCCATATTTATGGAGAAAAATGTTTTTTTTTTCTTATACTTAAAAATCCTTGATATCAGGGTGTTTTAGGCTGGCAGATTGATTGAACTTTAGCATTCTGAGGTGTAGTAGGGCTAAAACTAAATGGATGTCTGCCCTAAGTCATCAACAATATTATTCATCCCAGGAGTTGGGGGGCACTAGGCTTCCTAAAGAGAATATAATACTAGGCCCAGGTCCTAAAACCGACAGATAAAAACGTGACTGCCAACTAGTAAAAGGACTGAGTCCATGAGCAACTATTATGCTTCTGACCTAGGAGAAAAGGAAATCTTGTCTTAATGACAACAACAAAAATAATTACTACCAATGATTTTGAGCCAGTGATTGAATGCTGAACTTTCACCATTTATAATCTATTACACATAGCAAATAATTAATATATGTTTGATGAAATGAACACAGTATAGGTATTTGTTTGCATGCTTATTTGTGTATATACATGTAGGCATATGCACATGCAAAGGTATAAACATGCATGCATATATACATGCATACATGCATATATATCTACATTCATACACACAATTTATATAAATATATATGATATCTATACATGATTAACATTCTTAAATTTGTATTATTGATGTTATACTTCTTCATATGCATATATGTGATGTGTCTATACACATACATAGCAACTACAATAATATAGTCTGATAACCTGAACTCCCACAAACTTTAGAATGATCATTTTCATGTATCCATACATTTACACATAAGAACAATTATTTGTTGTTGTTGCTGTTGTTTTCCTCTCATGGCAGCTGTTTTGTATTAGGTAGTTTACGTTGTATTCCAAATCTTTACCAAGGGTATAGTATATGCAAGGAACCGTGGTGTGATTCTGTATTTCTTGATAATAAACATTCAGGGACTGGGAGATACTTTTTTGTCTCTTTGGATTGTAAATGATATTATACACACGTATTTATGCATGTATGTATGCATATATGCATGTTCATTTGTATATATTTTACATGTATATATACATACATTCATGCCATCAAAACTTATGTCAATATATATATATATACATATATATACACACACATATATATATAATAGTTATTATATGTGTGTGTGTGTATTTGTTTGTAATAGTGCTTATACTATGCAATGCATGGGGTGGCACAATAAGAAAATATAAGTTTGAGAAAGGAGGTGACACTGTATTCAAATGTACACAGAAATGAAGAAAGTAGGATGTGAGGGTTGGAAGACAAGAATAAATAATTGCTATAAAATTCCCTCTATATACAGCAAAATGTGGTAATGAAGGGAGGCAATTGCACAAAGAGCTCAGGCAAACAAACTCTTTCTAATAAATAATAAGAGCTATTTTCCCCCTTCTAAATTATTTAGAGTGACTTGATAATTGCCTAACTGTCCATTTCACTTTGCTGGTATAGACACAGCCATAAAGCAGGTTACCTTACCAAGTGAGGTGAATTGACTTTGACAGAAGTTGGCAAGGGCATGTTTCTGTAGTAGATTCCAATTCAACCGCAATTGCTCATTCATGAGACAAATCTCCTTCATTCTCTCTGTCTTTTATTTTGGTGTTATATTATTCTTCCAACTTTTTTATTTGTGTCATTAAAAATCAACATATTATCTGCTTCCATCAAAATTCTTTTATGTTCATTTCTAGTTTTCTTCATTGAAATTCATTAGAATTTCTTCAGGCCATGCCAACTGACTAAAGGGAGTAATTATTTTTGAAGGTCTTATCAATTTTTTCACTATTCATCTTATCTTTTCCAAGTTTAGGTACTTGCTTCTTGGTAAAGAGATGTTTGCTAATATCAAGAAAGTGGGATGAGCGAGAACAAATGACATTTTAATAGATATTTTCTTTAACATTTTAATATATTTATTTTCAGTGTGATATATTTCTGTAAAAAAGAAAGTAAAGAAAGTCATTACTGCTTTATAGCTTTTAACTGAATTTTTTTTTCATATTGTCATGAAATGCAACATTCTCTTTGAAAATGACAAAATGGAAGATTCCACTACAAAGGTGTTCTGTGGTAGGAGCACCTCTTTTTTTTTATTACAGCATGTTAAGAGCCAACCATCTAGTTCATCAGGAATAAAACCATGGTTTGCCGTACCAATTACTTCTTTTCAAAATCTTACAAAATAGTTGATCAGATTGGTATCTATGAAGTTCCAAAATAATGTTTGTAGTGAGAAGAAACTTGAATGGAAAATCTTCAGGGGGATGCAGAAAAGAGAAAATTATATCATATGAAGAGGCAGAAAGACCTATTACAGTAGAGCGAAAGAAGGGAGGGAGATGAACATTGGTTATACCCTACTCTCATAGTATTGGGCTCAAAAAGGGAAAAATATATGTATACATTCACATATCAAAATCAAACTTACCCTATCAGAAGTAGGAGAGGGAAAGGGAAAGTAAAGGTCTGAATGTAGATTGAAGGGAGGGAAGAAGTAGTAGGTTAAAGGGGAAAGAAAAGGGAAGGGGCTGATAAAATGGAGGGCAGAATGAGGGAGGTGTTGATTAAAAGCAAAAGTATAATGTGTAGTTCTAGGGAGTGCTGTTGAGGGCTCTGAGGGATCTGCCATGGGCACGCTTTTAGGTATCTGCATCCCATGGGCACAAATCTAGGCTGGGCTCACTATCTCAGGTTGATTCTCCAATCCCTTTTACTCATCCCCTGTGCAAGAGAGGCTTGGAACATTCTGGCCCTCCCTGAAACCTTGGCAAATTGAGCATTATAGATAAAGTAGAGATTCATGAGATAAGAAAGCAGGGAGTAGCCTCTGGAAAAGCTGCAAGTTAGGTCCCTCATGTTGCAAATATGTGAAGTTTCCCATGAGAAGGTATGATATAAGAGCTTTAGCTACAGAATATAAACTTGGACCCTCAGATGATTCTTTGGATTTTCTTGGCATGCAATAAATGTATGAAGACAATCTCTGCCTGCACTATGGACTCATTATGCACATTCATGCTCTCACATTTCAGTTGGTTCTGTAAGAGCAGGCCACAAGTAGTGAAATGGAGAAAGGAGAAAGAAAATCATGAAAGGGGGTTAGGATGGAGAGGAAGATACATAAATCATAACCCTGAAGGTGAATGTGATTAACTTTCCCATAAAGCAGAAGTTGATAGTAGAGTGGATTAAAAACTGTACTCCTTCAATATATGCTTTACAAGAAACACATTTGAAGTGGAGGGATACACACAGAGCAAACTAAAAGTTTGCTAGAGTAGAATATATTATAGTTCAGCTAAAGTTAATAAAAAAAGGCAGGGGTGGCCATCCTGATCTCAGACAAAGCAAAAGCAAAAATATATCTAATAAAAAGAGATAAGGAAGGAATCTATATTCTGCTAAAAATACCAGAGACAATGAATCAAAAAAATAACAAACAAAACAACAAAAAACTAAACATGTATGCACCAAGTATTATAGCATCCTTTTCAGATCATAATGCAATAAAAATTATATGTAATAAAGGGTCATAAAATTATTATAAACTTCACAATCTAATCCTAAAGAATGAGTGGACCAAATGAAAAATCATAGAAACAATCAATAACTTCATCCAAGAGAATGACAATAACAAGGCAAAATGCTAAAACTTATGCCATGCAGGGAAAGCAGTTCTTAGGGGAAGTTTTATATCTCTAAATGCTCACATGAATAAAATAGAGAAAGGGGAGTTCAATGAATTAGACAAGGTACTGAAAAAAGTTAGAAAAAGAACTAATTAAAAATTCCAAATGAAATACCAAATTAGAAATGCTGAAAACAAAATAGGGATCAATAAAGTTAAAATTAATACAACTATTTAACTAATAAATACTATTAATAAATGGCATTATATAAAAAATAAAACATGTAAACCTAATGTTAATTTGATTAAATTTTTTTAATATTTAAACAAATGCTTTATTAACTTCTGTTTTACATCATTTATTTCCGCCAGATTTTGTGTTACAATCATTTTCTCCCCCTGTTTTTCCCCTACCCACCCTCCCAGAATAGTAGTCCCACAAGATATCGCTTCCTCCAATCTGCTCTCTCCCATACCTTCTCCCATACCACCTTTGACTTTTTGATTAGAGGAAGGTGAATCTTTGTGTCCCAATGCCTGCACATCTTATCTCCCAATTACAAGCAAAAGAGTATTAATAATAGTATATATATATATATATATATATATATATATGTATATATATATATATATATATATATATATATATATATATATATATATATATATTTGAAACATTTAATCTTAAGACCTTGAATTTTAGATCCATTTCTTTCCTCCCTTGTCACCCATTCCCTCTGGGGAGATAAGTAATTCAGTATATGTTGTACATGTCTAGCTATGCACAACATTATCATAGTAGATATATTGTACAAGGCTACTTATAATTCACTCCCACTCATCCCACCCCCCACCTGGTCCATTCCCTACATGATCCATTCCTCTTCTATAGTGGGTACTTCCAACCTCCCCTCCCCCCAGTGATGCCCTCCCATTCCTCATCCCTCCTCTCATTCCCCTTCCCCCTATTCTGCTGTAGGTTGAGATATCCCATTTAGTATGTATGTCATTCTCTCCCTGAACCAAATTCAATGAGAATGTGTTTTTACCTTTTTGCCTTCCTATTTTCCCCCTCCCTTGCAACCACTTCCCCTTGTTTCTTCTACATGAGATTGTTTACCCTACCCTGTGTCTCCCCATCTCCTCTTGCCACTTTCCTCTCTCACCTCATAATTTCATCCCTTGAGTATCCTCCCTTCCCAACAAATTCAACCTATGCCTTCTATCCATATATAACTGTAACCATATACACCCACATTCATATATATATTCATATGACCATACATCCTTCTTCCATTATTTTCATACTGAGAAAGTTTTCATCAGTCACAGTTGTTGTTTTTCCACAGAGGAATGGAAATAGTTCAACTTTGATAAGTTCCTTTTGATTTCTTTTCCCTGATTACCTTCTCAGGCATCCCTTGCTTCTTGTGTCTGGATGTCAAATTTTCTATTCAATTCTGATTTTTTCCTCAAGAATGCTTGAAAATCCTCTATTCCACTGAATGACCATATTTTCCCCTGAAACAAAATACTCAGTTTTGCTGGGCAGGTGACCCTTGGGTTCATTCCTAGCTCTTTTGCCCTGTGGAATATCACATTCCATGCCCTTCGATCCCTCAGTGTAGAAGCTGCCAGGTCCTGTTCTATTCTGATTGTGTTTCCACAATATTGAAATTGTTTCTTTCTGGTTGCTTGTAGTATTTTCTTCTTGATCTGGGGATTCTGGAATCTGGCTATAATATTCCTGGGAGTTTTCTTTTTGGGATCTTTTTCAGGAGGTGATCGGTGGATTCTTTCAACCTCTATTTTGTCCTCTGGATCTAAAACATCAGGGCAATTTTCCTTGAGAATTTCTTGAAGGGTGATTTCTAGGTTCTTTCTTTGATCATGGTTTTCAGGTAGTCCAATAATTTTTAAATTGTCTCTCCTGGATCTATTTTCCAGGTCAGTGGTTTTTCCCATGAGATATTTCACATTGCCTTCTATTCTTTCATTTGTTTGGATCTGTTTAATAGCATCTTGATTTCTCATAAAGTCGTTAGCTTCCATTTGCTCCAGTCTAACTCTGAAGTCATGAATCTCCTCAGTGAACTTTTGAGATTCTTTTTACATCTGGCAAATTTGACTTTTTTAGTCATTCTTCTCCTCATTGCCCTTTTGGGCCTCCTTTGCCATTTGAGTTAGTCTATTTTTTAAGGTTTTGTTTTCCTCAGTCATGCTGTTGACCCTCACTTCATACTTTTCCTGTATCCTTCTCATTTCTCTTTCCAATTTTTCCTCCACTTTTCTTATTTGATTTTTACAGTCCTTCTTAAGGTCCTCTATGGCCTGCAACCCACTCATGTTTTTATATACATTTTTCTGCATTGAAAAACATGTTTTTCATCTAATCTTCATATTTCCGTTTATTAAATTATTATGCTCTCCTATTTCTGAGTTTTTTGATAAATATATTAACATGAGTATCCTCAGACAATGGAATTTTAATTAAAAGTCATCGAGTTTCTTTTACCAGACTAGTAAATAATGCTACTACTTTCTGTTTTGACTCCATTTCCCTAATCTGTTTTTTTTTTTTGTTTGTTTGTTTGACTTTTTTTTTTCAATATGTGTCAGAGGACATTTCACAATCCAGTAAAATCTATGATTTATTTTTAAAATAATTTTGGGGGCAGCTAGTTAGTGAATAGACCAGCAGCCTTGGAGTCAGGAGAACCTGAGTTTAAATCCAGGCTAGACACTTGGCACACTTAATACCCATGTGACCTTGTGCAAGTCACTTAGACCCATTTGCCTTGCCTTTCCCCTCTAAAATGTTATTAAGTACATAAAATAAAATGTATATGTTTAGATAGGAAACTAATTATATTGAACTGTAGTTATCTTTTAAAATTAATTTTCACTGGATCTAGATTAAGAAACCCTAGATACAAGGTAATGGGATTATTTGTTGTTTGTTTCTTTTGCTTTTTGGAGGGGGGAAGGCAGTGCAATGGGGTCAAGTGACTTGCCCAAAGTCATAGCGTTAGCAAGTGTTAAGTGTCTGCAGCCAGATTTGAACTCAGGTCCTCCTGACTCCAGGGCTGGTGTTCTATTCACTGTACCACACTGCCACCCCAATGGGATTATCTCTAATTAGAGAATCTATGGATTCTATGATTATACAGATGGAAAATCTTCTCTAAATTCTTAGTCCAGTTCATTCTTGTTGATTAAAGGTGACACTGGCTTTTCAAAGGATAATAAGATATTAGATTTATAGTTGGAAATGTCAATTAATAAAAGCCACCTGTTTGAAAGATGAGTTGCTAGAAAGTCCAAAATGCCTCACTTAACATGAAATATTCATAGTTGTACTGGCATCTATTGTTTGCCTATTCATCATATTTTTAAAAGCAATACATTATTTATTATGCTATGACCTTGTAGTTGGAGGGCTGCTGAGTCCCATGAACTCAGATAGATTTTGTATACAGACTGACTGATGGTTATTAGCTTTCTTTAGATGACCAACATATGTAATTTTCAAAGTCATATTATTTTTAAAAAGGAAAGCAGAAGGGAGTGCAGAAGTAGGAGGGGCAAAGATAAATAAAAGTGAGGAGGGCTGATAGATGGGAAGGTAGTTTGAGGAAAGCTGTGGTCAGAAGTAAAACAATGGAGAGGATATCCCAAATGAAAGGAAAGAAAAATTTACAAGAAGGAGGGGAATCAGATAGAGGGAAATACACAATAATCATAACTTTGTATGTGAACTGAATGAACCTTCCATGGACATGCAGGAGCCTTGCAGCCCCAGGCCTAGAGCAACCCCAACCAGCTGCACAGAATGGCCAGAGCAGACTTCAGGAGAGTGAACCACTGGCAGCTATGGTGGTTTTCTGACGTCTCAACCCATAAAAACCAAAAATAAAGTAAAAGGTCAGTAGGGAACTCTGTTGGAACTGGGTGAGGGGAAAGAGCAGTCTGGCACCTGCCCCTAGGGTGACAGAGGCAGCTGCTGCATAGCAGCTGCAAGTGCAACACATGGCAGCCTCAAGAGCTCATGGTCTGAAGATTGTTGGGGAACCAAGCAAACATTCTTGCTTTGACATGCTTGGATCTGGGTCTCAGTCTCGAGTGGCAGTCCTGGGGTAAGGAATGCCACTATACCAGAGCTTGGGGTGGCTGTAGAGAGGGTGCCCCCCCTCATAGATCTAACAACATCTCTAACTACTACTAAAACCCCTGAAACTTGGTATACAGGTCTCTGCACTCTGGAAGCATAGTTCTACCTTGGCAAAGAGCTCAAAAGACTGGGAAAATGAGCAAGCAGAGGAAGCACAATCAAACCACAAAATATTTTTTGGGGGGAAGACAAAAAAAATCAAGGAACCAAAGACAAAAAAGTAAAATCTCATGCATCAAAAGCTTCCAAGAAAAATGTGAACTGGTTTCAGGCCATGGAGGAGCTCAAGAGGGATTTTGAAAATCAAGAGAAATGGAGGAAAATTTGTGAAAAGAAATGAGAATGATGCAAGAAAATCTAGAAAAGTAAAATCAAGGAAAAATTATATTAATATTCTAGAACCAGAGGGTAAAACAAAAATTTAAGAATTGGCTAATAACCTCTTTAAAAATGTCATAAAAAGAAAGCTCCTAGGAATATTACAGGCAAATTCCAGAGTTCCCAGGTCAAAAAGAAGATATTACAACTAGCCAGAAAGAATCAATTTTACTACTGTGGAAACACAATCAGGATAACACAAGATCTAGTACCTTCTCCATTAAGGGATTGAAGGGCTTGGCATAAGATATATATGAGGTCAAAGGAGCTAGGATTAATGCCAATAATCACCTATCCAGCAAAGCAGAGTATTATGTTTCGGGAAAAATATGGTCATCCAATGAAATGGAGGACTTTCAAGAATTCTTTTTAAAAAAAAACAGAATTGAATACAAAATTTGATTTTCAAATACAAGAAGCAATAGAAGCATGAGCAGGTATATAACAGAAAGAAATAATAAGGAACTTAGTAAAATTGAAATATTTACATTCCTACATGGAAAAATGATGACTGTAATTCATGAGATTTTTCTCAGTGTGAGGATAGTTGAAGGGAATATAGCCATATGTGTGTGTATGTGTTTGTGTATGCATGTATATATATATATACACATACATATATGTGTGTGTGTGTAGGAGGGTATATGTGTGTATAAATACACATTTGAGTATATATATATATATATACACATATGTGCTTACATGTGTAACACAGGATGAGTCGTATATGAAGGGATGTTATCTAATAAATAATATTAAGAGGTAATAAAGCAATATATTCAGAAAGGGAGAAAGAGAGAGATAGAATAGGGTGAATCATATCGTATAAAATAGGCAAGATAAAATTGTTATAATGGAGGAGAAGAGCAGGAAGGTGAAAGGGATGGGTCAACCTTTTTCCCATTTAATTTGGCTTAAGGAGGGAATATCATACAAATTCAATTGAGTATCTTAACCTACCAGAATGTAGGGGCGAAGCAGATTAGTTAAGGGTGATAGAAGGGAGGGCATATTAGGGGAGAGGGTAGTTAGAAGAAAACACTTTCAAAAAGGAACAGGGTCAAAGTAGAAAATAGAATAAGTGGGGGGTGGGATAGTATGGAAGGAAATAGTCCTTCACAATATAACTACTATGGAAATGTTTTGTGTACACATTTGTGTAAACATATACAACCTGTATCGAATTGCTTATCTTCCCAGTGGAGGTGGGTCAGGAGGAAAGAAGAAAATCTGTAAATTAAAGTTTTAAAAACTAAAGTTAAGAAAAATTGTTTTTTACATGCAACTGGGAAATGAGATATACAGACACTGGGGTATAGTAATCCACCTTGCCCTACTAGAATGTTAGAGGTGGTATGGAGGAGGAAATAAGAGATAACAGATTGCGGGAAGGTGTATTCAGTGGGCTTGCTATCCTGTCATGGAGGGTAGAGGAAAGATGTGGAGAATATTTGTAACTCAAAATCCTGTGGAAATGAATGTTGAAAATTAAAAATGAAAAATAAAAAATTTAAAAAGGTTGAATTTAACAATAAGGGGAGAAAAAGAAATTGATGAATTAGAATAATCACTGAAGAAACAAAACTCTCCCTTTTTGTAGATGATATGGTATATACTTAAAAAACCTTAGAGTATCAACTAAAAATTAGCATTAACAACATTAGCAAAGTTGCAAGATATGAAATAAATCCATATAAATCATCTGCATTTTATATAGTAGAAGCAACGTCCAATATCAAGAGATAGAAAGAGTGATTCTATATAACATAATTATAGATAATATAATGTTTTGAGAGTTTATCTGCCAAGACACACTCAGGGACTCTATGATCAGAATTACAAGACACTGTTCATACAAATGAAGTTATATATAAAACTTGGAAAAAATATCAATTTCTCATGACTAGGCCAAGCTTATATAATAGAAATGACAATTCTAGCTAAATTAATTTACTTATTCAGTGCCATACATATCAAACTACCAAAAATATTTTACAGAGTTTGAAAAAATAACCAAATTCATCTAAAATACAAAAGGTATAGAATATCATGGGAATTAAGGAAACAAAATGGTTAAGAAGGTGGTCTAGGTGGGGGCGGAGCCAAGATGGCGGAGTAGAAACAGCTCGTCCAAGCCTCTCTGCCCCCAGATTCTCCACAAACTATGTAACAAAGGACTCTGAACAACTTCTGGAGCCCCAGCACCCACAGAACAACACAGAGAAGCTAACCTCCCGCTGAGGACAGCCCAGCAGCCCTGCAGGAAGGACCAGCGCAGCGGTCTGGGAGCTGGCAGCGCCGCAGAGCGCAGGAGCCGAGCCGAGCTGAGCCTAGGTCCACATGAGCCGAGGTTTTAGCCCCAGGGCGGCAGGGCCAGCAGCAGGCTGGAGGAACCCCAGAACACCAGGAGCTGTGGAGACTCCAGAATTATCAACATAGACTTGCCTAGGACAAAGTAAGAGGTTAGTGTCCTATGGACTTTGGGACCTGTATTTGGGGAATGCGTCAGCTCCCTCCCCTGGGGGCTAGAAGCCGCTGAGGAGACACGCCATTTTGTAGTTTTCAGAGGCAGGTCTGGCTCCCAGCCTACAAATCGTGGGGAGATCCAGCGATCAGTCTTGGGGGGTAATCGCTCTTGCTTTAACCTCCCTGGATCTGGATTATGATCTAGGGTGGAAGTTGTGGGTGGGTTTACAGCTTGCCAGAAACGGAAGTTGCCCCCACACGTTCGGGACGAAAATTCCTCTAGCTGGCCTTAAAGCCATAGTGTGGCAACAAGCCCAAAAGTCAAGCAATTAAGTGGCAACATGCCAAGGCAAAAGAAACAGAAAAATGCAACCCTAGACTCCTATTTTGGGGGCATAGAGCGGGAAAAGGACTGTGAGGTCAGAAGTCCTGCTCCAAAAGCCCCAGGGGAAAACATGAGTGGGTGGCAGGCCACAGAGGACCTTAAGGAGGACTTTAAAAATCAAACAAGAGAAGTGGAGGAAAAATTAGAAAGAGAAATGAGAAGGATGAAGGAAAAGTATGAAATGAGGGTCAACAGCCTGAGTGAGGAAAACAACACCTTAAAAAATAGACTAGCTCAAATGGCAAAGGAGGCCCAAAAGGGCAATGAGGAGAAGAATGCCTTAAAAAGTCGAATTTGCCAGATGGAAAAAGAATCTCCAAAGTTCACTGAGGAGATTCATGCCTTCAGAGTTAGACTGGAGCAAATGGAAGCTAATGACTTTATGAGAAATCAAGATGCTGTTAAGCAGATCCAAACAAATGAAAGATTAGAAGGCAATGTGAAATATCTCATGGAAAAACCACTGACCTGGAAAATAGATCCAGGAGAGACAATTTAAAATTATTGGACTACCTGAAAGCCATGATCAAAGAAAGAACCTAGAAATCACCCTTCAAGAAATTCTCAAGGAAAACTGCCCTGATGTTTTAGATCCAGAGGGCAAAATAGAGGTTGAAAGAATCCACAGATCACCTCCTGAAAAAGATCCCAAAAAGAAAACCCCCAGAAATATTATAGCCAGGTTCCAGAATCCCCAGATCAAGGAGAAAATACTACAAGCGGCCAGGAAGAAATAATTTCAATATTGTGGAAACACAATCAGAATAGCCCAGGACCTGGCAGCTTCTACACTGAGGGATCGAAGGGCATGGAATATGATATTCCAGAGGGCAAAAGAACTGGGAATGAACCCAAGGGTCACCTACCCAGCAAAACTGAGTATTTTATTTCAGGGGAAAATATGGTCATTCAGTGGAATAGAGGACTTTCAAGCATTCCTGAGGAAAAAACCAGAATTGAATAGAAAATTTGACATCCAGACACAAGAAGGAAGAGATGCCTGAGAAGGTAATCAGGGAAAAGAAATCAAAAGGAACTTATCAAAGTTGAACTATTTACATTCCTATATGGAAAAGCAATATCTGTGTCTGATGATATCTTTCTCACTATGACAATAATGGAGGAAGGGGGTGTGGTCATATGAATACATATATGAATGCGTGTGTATATGGTTACAGTTATATATGGATAGAGGGCATAGGTTGAATTTGTTGGAAAGGGAGAGTACTCAAGGGATGAAATTATGATTTGAGAGAGGAAAGTGGCAAGAGGAGATGGGGAGAGACAGGGTAGGGTAAACTATCTCATGTAGGGGAAGTGGGTGCAAAGGAGGGGGAGAATAAGGAAGGCTAAAAAGGCAAAACAACATTCACATTGAATTTGGTTCAGGGAGAAAATGACATACATACCAAATGGGATATCTCAACTTGCAGCAGGATAGGGGGAAGGGGGATGAGAGGAGGGATGATGGATGGGAGGGCATCCTTGGGGTGAGGGGAGGTTGGAAGTACCCACTATAGAAGAGGGACAGGATCATGTAGGGAATGGACCAGGTGGGTGGTGGGATGAGTGGGAGGGAATTATAAGCAGCCTTGTACAATATATCTACTATGATAATGTTTTGCATAGCTAGACATGTACAACATATACTGAATTACTTATCTCCCAAGAGGGAATGGGTGACAAGGGAGGAAGGAAATGGATCTGAAATTCAAGGTCTTAACATTAAATGTTTCAAATATATATATATATATATATATATATATATATATATATATATATATATAAATACTATTATCAATACTCTTTTGCCTATAATTGGGAGATAAGATGTGCAGGCATTGGGACACAAAGATTCATCTTTCTCTAATGGAAAAGTCGATGGGGGTATGGGAGAAGGTATGGGAGAGAGCAGATTGGAGGAAGCGATATCTTGTGGGACTGCTATTCTGGGAGGTTGGGTAGGGGAATAATGGGGGGAAAATGATTGTAACTCAAAATCTGCCGGAAATGAATGATGTAAAACAGAAGTTAATAAAGTATTTGTTTAAAAAAAAAAAGAAGGT
Organism: Gymnobelideus leadbeateri; assembly: GCA_011680675.1. Lineage (NCBI taxonomy): Eukaryota > Metazoa > Chordata > Mammalia > Diprotodontia > Petauridae > Gymnobelideus > Gymnobelideus leadbeateri. The sequence continues at coordinate 44,074 of WOXC01004970.1, forward strand.
GGTCTAGCCTTACTGTATCTTAAATTGTATTATAAAGTAGTGATCATGTAAACTACTTGGTACTGGCTGAGAGTGGTGGATGTGTGGAATAAGTTAGATACACAAGATACAATCATCAATAGCAATAGTAATCTATGGTTTGATAAACCCAAGGACCCCAGATTCCAGTATATGAACTCAGTATTTGACAAAACCTACTGGGAAAACTGGAAAACCGTATGGCAGAAATTGAGCATAGACCAAAATCTTATACTATATACCACAATGAAGTAAAAAATGAGTGCATGATTTAGATATAAAGTCATATTATATGCAAACTGGGAGAGCAAGGGATAGTTTACCTTTCAGACTTAAGGAGAATGGAAGAAATTGTGATCAAAAAGTGATAGAGAACCTGATGTACAAAATGGATAATTTTGATTACATTAAATTGAAGTTTTTTGCACTAATAAATTCAATGCAACTAAGATTAGGAGGGAAGCAGATAATTGGGAAATGAGTTTTACAACTAGTTTCTAATAAAGGCCTCATTTCTAAACTATAAGGAGAACTAATTACAATTTATAAGAAAACAAACCCTTCCCTAAAAGATCAATGGTCAAAGAATATGAATAGGCAGTTTTCAGAAGAAGAAATTAAAGATATCTATAATCATATGGAAAAATGTTTTAAATCATTATTGGGTAGAGAAATACAAATCAAAACAGCTCTTAGGTACCACAGCTATCAGATTACATAATGTAACCAAAGAAGAAAACAATAAAGGTTGGAGAAGATGTGGGAAAATTGAAACAATAGTTCACTGTTGGTGACGTGAACTGATCCAAACTTTCTGGAGAGCAAATTGGAACTATGCCCAAAGGAAGGAATGATACTTAAGCGGTGAAATTGAGAGGTGGAGAGGAATATAATGAGAGGAGATGGGGAGAGACAGAATGGGGTAAACTATCTCATGTAAAAGGGACACGGGAAAGTGGTTTCAAGGGAGGGGAAGAACAGGAAGGCAAAAAGGCAAAACCTTATTCTCACTGAATTTGGATTAGGGAGAGAACGACATACATACCAATTGGAATATCTCACCCTACAGGAGAGTGGTGGGGGAGGATGGGGGGAATGATGGAAGGGAGAGCAGGCTGTCGGGGAGGGAAGTTGGAACCACCCACTTTCAAAAAGGGACAGGATCAATGTGGGGAGTGCACTAGGTGGGAGGTGGGATAAGAGGGAGGAAAATATAGTCAGCTTTTACAATATATATATATACTATGGTAATGTTTTGCATAGCTACACATGTACAACATATACTGAATTGCTTATCTTCCCAGTAAGGGTGGCTGACAAGGGAGGAAGGAAATGAATATGGAATTTAAAGTTTTAAAATCAAATGTTTTAAATATATATAAATACTATTATTAATACTATTTTGCATGTAATTGGGACATAAGATGTGCAGGCATTGGGGCACAGGGATTCACCTTGCCCTACTGGAAAAGACGAAGTGAGTATGGGAGAAAAGATGGGAGAGAGCAGATTTGATGATTCCTGTGGGACTGCTATTCTGGCTTCATGGGTGGGGGAAAAATGGGGAAAAATTTTAACTCCAAATCTGATAGAAATGAATGATGTAAGCCAGAAGTTAATAAAGCATTTGGGAAAAAATGTCCATACGCTTTCACCTAGCCTTACCATCTCTAAGGCTGCATCCTAAAGCTTTTATAAAAATGGGAAAAGGACCCACATGTACAAAAGTATGTATAGCGGCTCTTTTTGTTTTGGCCAAGAACTAGAAACTGAAGACATGCCCACGAATTGAGCAATGACTGAACAAGTTTTGCTATATGAATGTAAAAGGATACTATTGTGTTCTGGGAAATGATAACCAGTTCCACTTCAGAAAAACCTGGAAAGACTTATATGAAATGATGCTGATCAAAGTGAGCAGATCCCGGGAAACATTTTACACAATAACAGTAACATTGTGTGATGACTGACTTTGATAGACATAGTTCTTCTCAGCAATGTAAGGATGCAAAACAACTCCAAAAGGCTCATGATGGAGAATACCATTGAAATTCAAAGAAAGAATTATGAAATCTGAATGTAGAGCAAAGCAGACTATTTTTTATTTCTTTTGTTATGTTTTCTGTTTTTCTTTCTCATGGTTCTTCCCATTTTTTCCTAATTCTTCTATACAACATGAGTAATATGAAAACATTTTAATAAGATTGTATATGTAAAGCTTATATCAGATAACATGCCATCTTGGTGAGAGGGAAGGGGAAGATGAGGGAGAAAATATAAAATTTATGGAAATGAATGTTGAAAACTAAAAAGAAATGAATTAACGTATTCAAAAAGGCAGAGAATTGCCTGAACTCTTCTTGAAACCCCTCTAAATACCTTTAAAATGACTCTAAATGAATTATAGAGCTGCAGAGCCCACAAAACAATGGAGTAAAACAAATTACTTGCCTAAGACAACTTGGAAGGTTGGCAAGAAATGTCAGTCAAACTTTCATGATAGTGGAGCACAATCCAGCACAGATCATGTCAGCACAACTCCAACCCCACCCAGAAAACATCAACAAAGCAAAGCCAACAGAATGAAATAAAGAAGACTGTGAAATATCACATTGGAAAAATTAACTGACCTAGAAAATAGATCTAGGAGATATAATTTAAAAATTATTAGACTACCTGAAAGCCAGGATCACAAAAAGAGCCTAGACAACATCCCTCAAGATAATATTCAATAAACATTTTCTGATAGTCTAGAACTATAGGGTAGAATAGATATTTAAAGAGTATGACAATCATCTCCTGAAAAAGAACCCAAAATGAAAATGGCCCAGCATATTATAGACTAATTCCAGGTCAAGAAGTAAATATTGCAAGGAGGCAGAAAGAAACAATATAAGTTCTATAGAGTCATAGTCAGGACAGTGTAAGATTTAACAGCTTCTACCTAAAAGAATTGGAGTACTTAGAATATGACATTCTTGTGGGCAAAGTTGCAAGAATTTCAACCAAAAATCAGCTACCCAGAAAAACTGATTATAATCCTTCAAGGGGAAATGGACATTCAATTAGATAAAGCACTTTCTAGCATTCTTGATGAAATGACAATAACGGAATAGAAAATTTAACTACAAATATGATAAAGAGAAGTACAAAAATGTAAACAGGGAAGGGGAATCATAAGTAAATTAATATCGTCAAACTATGTACATTCCTATATGGGAAGATGAAATTTTTAACTCATAATATCTTCCTCATTATTAGAGCAGTTAGTAGGTGCCTATATAAATGGAGGACATGGATTTGAGTTGAATATGAAGGAATGATAAAAATTAAATTAAGTTAAGGGGTGAGAGAGGAATGTATTCCACAAAATAGAAAGGGATAGGTAGAATGGGGTAAATTATTTCACATACAAGAGATGAGAAAAGCTTCTGTAGTTCAGGAGAAAAGGGGAGAACATGATGAGGAATAAGTGCACCTTACTCTTTTTTCCATCTGGCAAATTCGGCTTTTTAAGGCATTCCTCTACTCATTGCCTTTTTGAGCCTCTTTTGCCATTTGAGTTAGTCTATTTTTTAAGGTTTTATTTTCCTCAGTCAGGCTATTGACTCTCATTTTGTACTTTTCTTGAATCTTTCTCATTTCTTTTCCCATTTTTTCCCCCACTTCTCTTATCTGCTTCATAAGGTCCTCTAGGGCCTATAACCAGCTAATATTTTCATTTGGGGATTGTGGTGCAGGAGTTTTGACCTCCAAGTCCTCTTCCTGTTCCATGCTTAGATCCTCTTTACTGCCAAAATAGGAGTCTAGGGGGGCGGCGAGGTGGCACAGTGAGTAGAGCGTCGGCCCTGGAGTCAGAAGGACCTGAGTTCAGATCCGACCTCAGACACTTAACGCACATACAAACAAAAACCTAGCCGTGTGACCATGGGCAAGTTACTTAACCCCAATTGCCCTCCAAAAAGGCAAAAAAAAAAATAGGAGTCTATTGTTGAATTTTCCTGTTTATTTTGTTTCCTTTGCCTAAGCATGTTGCCACTCAATTACTTGACTTTTGGGCTTGTTGCCACAGTGGGACTCTGCCACCAGCCAAAGGAGCTTCTGTCACAAATGCTGAGGTTTTCTCAGGTGCCAGAGGTATTAGTTGGGTGCCCTCTCAAAAGCCTCCACACACTCTGGCAAACTGGATACACACCCCAGGACCTCCACCCCAGACAGAAATCCAGATCAAGGAAGGTTAAATCAAGAGCAATTTTCCCACCCCCACCCCCAGACTGATCGCCTGGTTCCCCTACAGTCTGCAGGCCTGGAACTGAAGCTGCAACATGGTGGGCTGAATTGTGGCAGGCTACACCACACAGCTACTCAGAGGCTTCTTGTCCCCAGGGAAAAAGGCTGATTTGCTCTCCCAACCAGTCCCCAAGTCCAGAGAGCACTGACCTTTCACTTTGTCCCAGGCTTCTATGGGTTGATAATTGTGGAAATGCTGTAGCTGCTGGTGTTCTGATGTCCCTCCAGCCAGTTGCTAGTCTGGACACCCTGGGCCTAAAACCTAAAACCTAAAACTCACAGGGTCCTAGGCTCTGCTCCCAGAGTGCTGGGCTGGCCACTCCCTGCAGGGCTGCTGTACTGCCTGGCTGTCCTCAGTGTGAGGTTAGCTTTTCTGTGTCATTTTATGGGTTCTGTAGCTCCAGAGATTGTTCGGATTCCCTTTTTACATGACTTTGGAAGTGGTGGAATCGGGAGCTGTTTGGAAGTGATGTTTCAACTCTGCCATCTTGGCTCCACCCCAGTGTACCTTACTTTTAACAGAACTGACTCAAAGAGAAAATAACATACACACTTATTTGGATATAGAAATCTACCTTACCTACCCTACAGGAAAGTAGCAGATAACAGGGATAAGAGAAGTAGTGATATAAGGGAGGGCAAATTTTGGGAGACTGTAGGTAGAAGCACTTTGGAGTAGGGGTACTGTGAAAAGAGAGATATAATAGCATAAATAGGGGGCATAATTTGGAGAGAAATAAAATAAGCAATAGTAACTATGAAAAAAATGAAACAATTTTCTCTGATAAAGGCCTCATTTCTCAAACATATAGAGAACTGAGTTAAATTTATAAAATAAGAGCCATGCCCCAATTCATAAAACGATATGATCAGTTTTTAGATGATGCAATCATAGCTATCCATAGACATAAAAAAAAAAAAAACTACCTTAACCTTCCATTGATTGAAGAAATACAAATCAAAACAATTCTTACGTACTACCTCATACCAATTAGATTGGTTAATAGGGCAGATAAGTTGAGTGACAAACGTTGGGGAGAAAGGATTCTTTAATGCACTATTGGTGGAGTTGTGAGCTGATTCTACCATTCTGTTGAGCAGTTTTCAGTTATGCCCAAAGGGTTATAAAATTCTGCACACTCTTTAACCTAGCAATACCATTACTAGGTTGATATAGCAAAAGGGATTTTTAAAAAAAAGGAAAGTATCTACGTTTACAAAAATATTTATAATAGTTCTTTTCTGGGGGTAAAGAATTAGAAGTCATGGGGGGAGGGGCAGCTAGGTGGCACAGTGAGTAGAGCGCCGGCCCTGGAGTCAGAAGGAACTGAGTTCGGATCTGGCCTCAGACACAACCCACACAAACAAAAACCTAGCCGTGTAACCTTGGGCAAGTTACTTAACCCCAATTGCCCTAAAAAAAGGGGCAGCTAGGTGGTGCAGTGAGTAAGAGCGCTGGCCTCGGAGTTGGGATGACCCGAGATCTAATCCGGCCTCAGAAAATGAGCACCCACACACAAATAATGACTAGCCATGTAACCTTGAGCAAGTTAATTAACCCCAATTGCTTAAAAAAAAGTCATGGGGAGGCTAGGTGATGCTGTGAATAGAGCACTGATCATGAAATCAGGAGGACCTGAATTCAAATTCAGCCTAAGTCACTTAACACTTACTAGTCATGAGACCTTGGGCAAGTCACTTAATGCCAATCGCCCTGCCTTCCCCTCCCCCCCAAAAAAAGCAAAAAAACAAAAAAAAAAAAACAACAAAAAAGAATTATATGTTGAGGGGATGCCCATCAATTGGTGAATGACTAAACAAGATGTGGTATGTGATAATGATGGCATATTATCATACTAAAGGAAATGATGAGTAGGGTGCTCGCAGAAAGAAACCTGGAAATACTTACATGGGCTGATTCAAAGCGAAATATAAATGTACAAAGTAACAACAATATTGCAAGATGATCAGTTGAGAATGCATTCACTATTCTTAGCAGTAAAGTGATTTAAGGCAATTCAGAAGGACTTATTTTGAGGAATACTACCCATTCCCTGAGAAAGAATGGATAGTGTCTGGATATAGATTGAACCATACTTTTTTAACTTCATTTTTCTTGATTTTTTTTTCTTATGTATGCTTTCTTTCACAACATGACTATTATGGATATGTTTTGTATGACTACACATGTATAACCTACATCAAATTGCTTCCCTTCTAAATAAAGGTCTGTAGGGAGGGGGGAAAGGGAGAGAATTCGGAACTCAAATTTTTAAAAATGAGTGTTAAAATTGCTTTTACATGTTACTGGGGAAAAACAATTACTAAATAAAACCTTACAAAAGAAAGAATAAAGTATGTTTTCCTTTCTAAGTCTCATCCCAAAAGAGACAAATTATATTCAGAGGGTGTTTTTGTATATATTTAGAATTATACAAAATATTATATTTAAGGATTTATCAGCCATATGTTATTATATTGACAGTTAAGTTCAACCATTCCTCCCTTTGTCCTTTTTCCTTTAAAGAAGTACCATATTGAGAGAGAAAAACAAGAAATGATGATGATTAGCAACTATAATGTAACAGTCATTATGCCACATCTTGGATATAAATATGCTTTTTCCTTAACTAACCCTTTCACATTTGCAGACTGCTTCTAGAAATGAAAAAAAAATATATCCAGCCAGACTTTTACAGAAATTAGCATGTCTTATTTCACAATCTCTTGGGACCTCTATGCAACTTCCATAGAAATAAGATGCCCACTTTCTAATCAGTCAAGTATAAGTGATGTCAATGCCAATAATATTTCTTTCACAATTATTTGGAATAAAAATACAAAGATACTAGTCTTCCATTGTTGAGGGATTTCAGTTGTGTCTGACTGTGGCCCTCTTTGGTGTTCTCTTGACAAAGATGCTGAAGCTGTTTGCCATTTCCTTCTCCAGCTCAATTTACAGATAAGGAACTAAAGTAACTATATTTAAATGACTTGCACAGGGGCACACAGCTAGTAAATGCCTGAGACCGGATTTGAAATCACAAAGATGAGTATGCCTAACTTCAGGAGCAGCACTGTATTTACTCTGTCAGTAGCTATTGCATTAGAGACATGTAACACAAAAAGCAGTGCCTTCTGTGTCATTTTTAACCTTGTAACTTAATACTAACTCTCACTTAGAACTTCAGAGGGGGGAATAAATTTGGCGCAGTAACATGGTACAAGAAATAACAAAAGCAAGATTATTTTTTAATCAGGTGGAGGGGGTATCATCATTTAATCAGTGACAGTAGGATGTGCCTAAGACTACTAATACATTATTTTTTATTATTAAATGTATGCTTTATACAAAAGGACACTATATTTAGCTATATCTGGCCTTTACATAATTGATCAGTGCTTGAGAGGAGCATTAAGTACCATGGCCTGGATCAATAAGTGAATCACAGTTGTGCCCATAGCTTTCAAGTTATATATACTCAAGTATGCATTTTAATGAAGGGTTCTTTACTATAGTTTTTAATATTTTAATGAGTGAAAAGTATTTTGAAAGGATATGAGCATCACTTTTTTCAGTGATAAAGGTATACGTCTTGTTTTCTATCCATTCAAATAAAAGAAATATTTGTCATACCCCATGATGTTTTCTTAATGTTGAGGGGGCAAAAAGTCAAAGAGGTCTAGGATTTACTATCCCAAACTTGAACACTTCTAGACTTGAGGAAACTTAAACTGACTTATTCAGACTAGGTTTTGTTCAATATCTTTGAATTCTATAATTGATAGCAAGGATTATGTAACACAGTTTCAGTCAACCTGATATCCTGTACCACTATAAAATTGACAAGATCAGCAATACTTTTTGATGTTAGCAAGATAAAGTATTTATGAATTTATGGTATTTGTATTCACCCAGTAACATAGCCTAATTGTATATATTGAATATAACACTATCTTTAATGATCCATAATATAGAAGGATGCTGTGTTTGGTAAACTTTTAACAGAAAACGATAGTACTTCAAGCATATAGTTTTACACTTGAAAACTTTTCAATTTAAGATCAAACAGCATTCTGAGACATAGATCTAGGATATTCTTATAATTTTCATTCTTTCTCTAAAATGAGACTGAACTTGTATGTATGCAGTTTTAAAAAGAACACAACAACTATTTATGCATGGTTTTGGAAATTCGTATCTTCATTATTATACATCTATGACATTTAACATTTTGCCCATATGATCCAGGAATTTGAGAGTATTTTCTTCCCTTTGTATCCTGGGTGGCATTAATGATATGCCTTCCCAGTCACAAATATATAAAGAGAGTTGCAAATAGCAGTTCAATGGTTGCATACCTAAAATGTGAATTACCCTCAAGTAAAATATGGGCATTGCTAACTCATTGCAATTTTCTACAGAATCCTTCATGCCCTTCCTTGCTGTTGCAAGAGAAACTTCATTTTTTTTCTTTTTTGCTCATAGCTCTCATGAGAAATTATTGTAGCCAAATGATTGAAAGTTAGATGTACGTCTCCTCTTCTCTTATTTCTACCTTTTCAAAACCTTCCTATGCACTTTAATATTTCTAACAACCAGATGGCCAAGCATAAATTCTCTTTTTTAATTGAATTTTGTGTTTATTTTTAGTTAACATCATTCATTTCCACAAGATTATGAACTGCAAATTTTGTCCCCATATTTCCCCTACCCACCACCCCAAAAACAGTGATCCCACTGAATATATACTCCCCCAATCTGCTCTCTCCTATATCTTCCCCCATACCCCTTCTGACTTTCCAGTAGGACAAGTTGGATCTCTATACCCCAGTGTCTCTATATCTCATTTCCCAGTTGCATGTAAAAATATATTTTTTAAAACATTTGATTTTAAAACATTGAATTCTAGATTATTTCTTTTCCTCCCTTGTCACCAACCCTTATTGGTAAGATAATCATTTCAATATAGTTTGTACATATGTGGTTATGCAAAACATTTCCATAGTGGGTATACTGCGAAAGACTGACTATATTTCCATCCTATCCCACCCCCCACTTGTTCTATTCTCTAATTTGACCTTATCACTTTTCAAAAGCATGTGCTTCCAACTTCCCTACCCTCCAACTTGCCCTCCCCTTCATCATTGCCCCTCTCATCCCCTTCCCCCTTACTCTCCTGTAGGGTGAGATACCCTATTCAATTGATGCTGTGTCTTCTGTCTATGTATACATGTACACATATATAAAAAAAACTAACATATGTATTCATACTCCCATATACCCTTCTATATACACATACAAACCTTTTTATTCCCTTCAACTTTTTTCACAATGAGAAAAATTCCATAAGTTACAATTATTGTTTTTTTTTTCCATTTAGCAATGTAAATAGTTCAACTTTGATAAGTTCCTTATTATTTCTTTTCCCTGTTTACCTTTCCAAGCATCTCTTTCTTCTTGTATCTGTATGTCAAATGTTCTGTTCAACTCTGGTTTTTTCATCATGAATGCTTGAAAATCCTTTATTCTATTGAGTGACCATATTTTCCCCTGAAACATGATACTCAGTTTTGCTGGGTAGGTGATTCGTGGTTTTAATTACAGATCCTTTGACTTCTGTAATATGATATTGCAAGCCCTTCAAACCCTCAGTGTAGAAGCTGCCAGATCCTGTGCACAATATTCAAATTGCTTTTTTTCCTAGCTGCTTGTAATATTTTCTCCTTTATCTGGGCATTCTGGAACCTGGCCACAATATTCCTAGGAATTCTGTTTTTGGAATCTTTTTCAAAAGGTGATTGGTGGTTTCTTTCAACCTCTATTTTGCCCACTGGTTCTAAAATGTCAGGGCAATTTTCCTTGAGACATTCTTGAAGAATGATTTCTAGTTTCTTTTTTTTGATCATGACTTTCAAGTAGTAAAAGAATTTTTAAATTATCTCTCCTGGATCTATTTTCCAGTTTGGTGGTTTTTCCAATGAGATATTTCACATTGCCTTCTCTTTTTTTCATTTGTTTAGATCTGTTTAATATTATCTTGATTTCTCATAAAGTCACTAGTTTCCATTTGCTCCAATGCAATTCTGAAGGAATTATTCTTTTCAGTGAGGTTTTGAGATTCTTTTTCCATCAGGCAAATTCAGGTTTTTAAAGCATTCTTCTCCTCATTGGCTTTTTGAAACTCTGTTGAGACTTCAATTCGTCTATTTTTAAGGTGTTATTTCTACAGTCAGATTATTGTCTCTCTTTTCATGATTTTCTTGCTTCATTCTCATTTCTCTTCCCAATTCTTCTCCACTTTTTTTATTTGGTTTTCAAAATCCTTCTTAAGCTCCTCTGTGACCTATAACCTGTACATATTTTTCTTGGAAGCTTTTGTTACAGGTTTTCTGACTTCATTTGCTTCCTCCTGTTCCATGTTTTGATCTTTTTTGTCCCCAAAATGGAATCCAAGTTGGAATCCTGTGCTTGCTTTGCTTCCTTTGCTTGCTCATGTTGCCACTCAATTACTTGACTTTCAAGGTTTAAGCCACAGTAGAACTCTGCTTCCAGAGAGGAGAGCTTTGTCCCAAATCGCTGGGGTTTTCACATCTGCTAGAGCTATTAGTTGGCTGTCCTCTCTGAAGTCTCCACATGCTCTAGCACCTGTTTACCCACCGCACAACCTCCACCCAAATAGCAATCGAAATACAACCAGGTTAAAATAAGAGTGATTACCCCTCAGAATGGTTGCTTGGTCCCCTTACAATAAGCAGGCTAAGACCTCTGAAGCAGCCATTGGGCAGCATCTCACAATGCCTCAGCCTCTTCTCCCTCCAGGGGCAGAGGCTGGACTGAAATCCTGGACCCCCTGTTCCCTAAGTCCACTGAACTCTTACTTTGTCTTTGGCATTTACGGGTTGATAATTCTGGAAATCACCACGTATGCTGATAATCTGCTCTCTCCAAGTCCCTCCATCCATGGCTGGTCATGCCACCCTGGAGCTAAAACCACCAGCTCATTAGGAGCTGGGCTCTGCTCCCAATGTATTACAGTGGACCACTCCTGCCAGCCTGCTGACAGTCTTCAGTGGGAGGTTTGTTTCTCTCTGCCACTTTGTGGGATCTGTAACCCTAAAGTTTGCTTAGAGTCATTATTTATAGGTATTTAAGGTGATTATGGGGAGAGTGCAGGTAGTTTTGCTCCTTCCATGTCACCATCATGGCTCCACTGCCCTCCTCCCTGCCAGTATAATTTCTGCTTAATTTATTTTATTTTTTTTTATTTTATCTCATCAATTCATTGTGTTTATGACACTTTATTTGCCTTGAGTTACTCCCATTCCCTCAGGATATTTTTCAAATTCTGCTCCTTTGGTTCTATTCTATTTGCCCTTTTACTGTTGCTCCTTTTGTCCTTCACTTTCTTCTTTTCATACTGCTCTATGTTTTTCTGCTTAAATTCCTTTTCCCCCTTGAACCACTCCTTCACTTCTCCTGGTTTTTCCATAAGGATACAGAATAGGGTTGAGACCATACTATTTCATCTGTACTTCCTTAAACAATAAACATTTTATTGAATCAAACAATTGTAACTCCATGTGAACAGTGCCTGTATAACTCCTTAAATCAATTAAAGCCATTTTCAGAGATAATTGGTTGTTACATTGTGTATAAGAGGAGGAAGTTATCTCAGAATAATGAAGATTTGGGGATGGCAGAGAAAGACTTATTGGGCAGTTTGGAACAAGCATATTGTTTCTATCATATATTTGAGGAACAAATAGAAGACTGAACTTTGCACAGAATTAGGAAAACATTTGGTTTTATAACTAACAGAGAAGAATCAGGAAGAAGGAAGTAGTGAGAAATGGTTAACTCTCCAACCCTTCAGGCTTAGCTATCCACAGACACCGTAATATAATCGTCTGTTTAAGTGTCCAAATATTTCCAGTACATTTAATTTTCCTACACTCACAGAGAGGTAAAGTTAACTGGATCTATATAAATGCAAATTTAGACTGAGATTTCAACCTCTAAGAGAGATTTTCTCTTCTTCTTTTTTTACTTTTTTTAGAGGGCAATTGGGATAAGTGACTTGCCAAAAGACATATGGCTAATAAGTGAGTTAGTGTCTGAGAGCGTTTTGAACTCAGATGCTCATGGCTCCAGTACTGTTGCTTTGTGCCACTGTGTCACTGTGGGACCTATCCATCCCAAGATTTTATCTAGGGGATGAAAGTGATTGTAACTAAATTTAGAAATATTCATCTATAACAAATTACCTTGAAAACAAATAAAAATAAACTATTTTTATTTTTTTCCAAATGCTTTATTAACTTCTGGTTTACAACATTCAATTCCATCAGATTTGGAATTACAATTTTCCCCATTTTTCCCCTACCCACTACCCCAGACTAGCAGTTCCACAGGGTATCCCCTCATCCAATCGGCTTTCTCCCATCTCTTCTCCCATACCCACTTCGACTTTTCCAGTAGGGCAAGGTGAATCCCCGTGCCCCAATGGCTCCACATCTTATTTCCCAATTATATGTAAAATAGTACCAATGATAGTATTTATATATTTTTAAAACATTTGATTTTAAAATTTGAATTCTAGATTTATTCCCTTCTTCCCTTGTCACTCACCCTTACTGGGAAGTTAAGCAATTGAGTATATGTTGTAAATGTGTAGCTATGTAAAAGATTACCATAATAAATATATTGTAAAAGACTGGCTATATTTTCCTCCCTCCCATGACACCTCCCAATTGGTCCACTTGCCACTTTGATACTGTCCCTTTTCCAAAGTGGGTGGTTCCAACTTCCGTCCCCCGAAGCCTGCCCTCCCTTTCATTACCTCCCCCCCCATTGCCCTCTCCCCCCACTCACCTACAGGGTGAAATATCACTTTTAGTATGTATGTCATTCTCTCCCTGAGCCAAATTTTATGAGGATAAAGTTTGCTTTTTTGCCTTCCTGTTCTTCCCCTCCTCTGCAACCACTTTCCCTTGCCTCTTCTACATGAAATATATTAAACCATTCTGTATATCTCCATCTCTTCTCATTATATTCCTCTCTTACCTTTCAAATTCACCCCTTAAGTATCATCTTTTATCATTAAATTCGACCTGTGCTCTCAATCTATGTATACATGTAAACATATATAAACAATTCCCATATTATTCATATGGCCATATAATCTTCTTCAGACATTTTCATATTGAGAATGGTTTCATCAGTTACAGTTGTTGTTTTTCCATGTAGGAATGTAAATAGTTCAACTTTGATAAGTTCCTTTTGATTTCTTTTCCTGTTTACTTTCTCAAGCATTTCTTGCTTCTTGTGTATGAATGTTAAATTTTCTATTCAACTCTTTTTTTTCCTCAAGAATGCTTGAAAGTCCTCTATTCCACAGAATGACCATGTTTTCCCCTGAAACATGATACTCAGTTTTGCTGGGTAGGTGATTCTTGGTTTTCATTGAAGCTGGGATTTTCTCAGTTACCCTCTCTGAAGCATCTACATGCTGTGGCAAGCTTGTCACACACCCCTAGACCTCAACCCCAGACCACAATCCAGATTCAAGTAGGTTAAAGCAATAGTGACTACGCTCTTCCAGATTGGTTGCCAGTCCCCCTACAGTCCACAGGCCATGAACTGAAGCTGCAACATGGCCATAGTTGCAACTAGGCTCCTTAGAGTCTTCTTGCCCCCAGGGAAAGAGGCTGATACGCTCTACCCACTAATCCCAAAATCCATACTGTTCTGACCTCTCACTTTGTCCTGAGCATCTATGTGTTGATAATTCTGGAAATGCCACAGCTGCTGGTGTTCTATAGTCCCTCTTGCTGGCTGCTGGTCAGGGTGCCCTGGGGCTAAAACCTCCAATTCCCAGGGTTCTGTACTCAGCTCCCAGAGTGCTTCACTGGCCATTCCCTGCCAGGCTGCTTGGCTATCCTCAGTAGGAGTTTAGCTTCTCTGTGTCATCTTGTGGGTTATGTAGCTCCAGAGTTTGTTTAGAGTCCCCTTTTATATAAATTGGAAGTGGTGGGCGCCAGAGCTGTTTGGATATGCTATTTCTACTCTGTCATCTTGACTACAACCACTGTTCAATCATTTTTTCAGTTTTGTCTCATTCTTCATGTTTATGTTTAGAGTTTTCTGTGCAAAGATACTGGAATGATATTCCATTTCTTTCTCAAAATCACTTTACATATGAGAAAACTGAGTTATGTGACTTAGAAAACTGAGTTATGTGACTTACCCTTACAGCTAGTGTCTGAGGACAGATTTGAACACAGTAAGATGAGCCTTTCTAATTCTAGGACCTTAAACTTCTTCACTTGATCACCTAACTATTCCTTATATATATTTTATACAGATATAACTATAAACACATATACACAAACACCCTTTAATATAGAAAATAGCAAGTAAGGTGTATATTTGTTTATATATATATATATATATATATATATATATATATACACACACATACATGAAAGTGTACATAATACAAATTTGTACATATAGATTCCTGTTTTCTTTTTTTAATTGATTTATTTTGAGTTTTCAACATTCACTTCCATTAGCTTTAGAGGTTTAAGTTTCCGCTCCTTCCCAAAGATGGCATGCAATGTGATAAAGGCTCTACAAATACATTTATATTCAAAGTATTTTCACATTAATGATGTTGTAGAGAAGAATTACAACCAATGGGAGCACAAGAAAGAATAAAGAACACACAAGGAAAACAATAAGAAAGAGGAAAAGTAGTATGCTTTGATCAGTATTGAGACTCCATAATGCTTTCTCTGTATATGGACATATTTTAGGTCATGAGTTTTTTAGAATTGTCTTAGATGCATATATTTCTAAGAGATGTTAGTCATTGAACAGTGTGGCTCTCACTGTGTAAAGTGTTCTCCTGATTCTGCTCACCTTGCTCAACATCAGTTCATATAAGGTTTTCCAGGTTTTACTGTAGTGTACCTGTTTATAATTTCTTAAAGCACAGTAGCATTCCATTATATAAATATACAACAGCTTCTTCAGCCATTCCCCAATTGATGGGCATCTCTTCAGTTTCTGAATCTTTTCCAGTGCAAAAAAAAGCTGCTATAAAGATCTTTGCATATTTCGGTTCTTTTCCCATTTTTATGATCTCTTTCAGATAAAGAAATACGACGGGTATTTCTGGCTCAAAGCTTATGCACAGTTTTATAGCCCTGGCATACTTCCTAACTAATCTTCAGGATGGTTGAATCAGTTCACAAACCACTAGTGTTCCAATTTTCTCGCATATTCTCCAACATTTATCAATTTCTTTTTTTTTCAAATTAGTCGATCTGATGGGTGTGATCTGGTATCAGAGATCTATTTTGATTTGCATTTTTCTTTTTTTTTTTAATTAAACAAATGCTTTATTAACTTCTGGTTTACATCATTCATTTCCACCAGATTATGAGTTACATTTTTCCCCCATTTTTTTCCCTTCCCACCACCCCAGAATAGCAGTCCCACTAGATATCCCCTCATCCAATCTGCTCTCTCCCATATTTTCTCCCATACCCCCTTCGACTTTGCCATTAGGGCAAGGTGAATCTCTGAGCCCCACTGCCTGGACATCTTATGAAACATTTAATTTTAAAACTTGGATTTTCAGATCGATTCCCTTTCTCCCTTGTCACCCACTCCCTCTGAAAAGATAAGCAATTCAGTATGTGTTGTACATGTATATCTATGCAAAACATTACCATAGTAGATATATTGTAAAAGACTGCTTATATTTCCCTCCCACCCAGTCCATTCCCTACTTTGATCCTGTCCCTCTTTGATAGTGGGTACTTCCAACCTCCCCTCCTCCCAGAATGCCCTCCCCTCCATCATCCCTCCTCTCATCCCCATTTCCCCTACTCAGGAGAGTGAGTGAGGGTAAGATATTCCATTTAGTATATATGTGATTCTCTCCTTGAGCCAACTTCAATGAGAATATGCTTTTGCCTTTTTGCCTTCCTGTTCTTCCCCTCCCCTGTAACTATTTCCCCTTGCCTCTTCTACATGAGATAGTTTACCCTACGCTGTCTCTCTCCATCTCCTCTTGCCACTTTCCTCTCTCACCTCTTGATTTCACCCCTTAAGAATCATCCCTTCCTTGGGGTGGCCAGGTGGCGCAGCAAGCAGAGCACTGGCCCGGAGCCAGAAGGACCCGAGCCCAGATCCGGCCCCAGACACCCAACACACAAACAAAAACCCAGCTGTGCAACCCTGGGCAAGTCACCCAACCCCAATTGCCCTCCAAAAAAAAAAATCATCCCTTCCCATCAAATTCAACCTGTGTCCTCTATCCATGTATACCTGTGAACATATGGCATGTAACCTTCTTCAATTATTTTCATAATGAGGAAGGTTTCATAAAACACAGTTATTGTTTTTCCATGTAGGAATGTAAATAGTCCAACTTTGATAAGTTCCTTTTGATTTCTTTTCCTTGATTACCTTCTCAAGCATCTCTTGCTTCTTGTGTCTGAATGTCAAATTTTCTATTCAACTCTGGTTTTTTCCTCAAGAATGCTTGAAAGTCCTCTATTCCACTGAATGACCATATTTTCCCCTGAAACAAGATACTTAGTTTTGCTGGGTAGGTGACCCTTGGGTTCATTCCCAGCTCTTTTGCCCTCTGGAATATCATATTCCATGCCCTTCTATCTCTCAATGTAGAAGCTGCCAGGTCCTGGGCTATTCTGATTGTGTTTCCACAATATTGAAATTGTTTCTTCCTGGCTGCTTGGAGTATTTTCTCCTTGATCTGGGGATTCTGGAACCTGGCTATAATATTCCTGGGAGTTTTCTTTTTGGGATCTTTTTCAGCAGGTGATCTGTGGATTCTTTCAACCTCTATTTTGCCCTCTGGGTCTAAAACATCAGGGCATTTTTCCTTGAGAATTTCTTGAAGGGTGATTTCTAGGTTCTTTCTTTGATCATGGCTTTCAGGTAGTCCAATAATTTTTAAATTGTCTCTCCTGGATCTATTTTCCAGGTCAGTGGTTTTTCCCATGAGATATTTCACATTGCCTTCTGTTCTTTCATTTGTTTGGATCTGTTTAACAGCATCTTGATTTCTCATAGTCACTAGCTTTCATTTGCTCCAGTCTAACTCTGAAGGAATGAATCTCCTCAGTGAGCTTTTGAGATTCTTTTTCCATCTGGCAAATTCGACTTTTTAAGGCATTCTTCTCCTCATTGCCTTTCTGAGCCTCTTTTGCCATTTGAGTTAGTCTAGTTTTTAAGGTGTTATTTTCCTCAGTCAGGCTGTTGACTGTCATTTCATACTTTTCTTGCATCTTTTTCATTTCTCTTCCCAAATTTTCCCCCACTTCTCTTATCTGCTTCTTAAGGTCCTCTATGGTCTGTAGCCAGCTTGTATTTTCATTTGGGGCTTTTGGTGCAGGAGTTCTGATCTCACAGTCCTCCTCCATGCTTTGAGCCTCTTTGCCCCTAAAATAGGAGTCCAATGTTGAACTTTTCTGTTTATTTTGTTTCGTTTGCCTAGGCATGTTGCCACTTAATTACTTGATTTTGGGGCTTGTTGCCACAGTAGGACTCTGCCACCAGACAGGGGAGCTTCTGCCCAAACGTGGGGTCTTCACAACTTCCGCCAGTTGGGTGGCCTCTGTAAAGCCTCCACCCACTCTGGCAAGTTGGATACCCACCCCAAACATCCCCCCCAGACCACAATCCAGATCCAGACAGTTTAAAGCAAGAGCGATTAACCCCCAGACTGATAGCTGGATCTCCCTACACTTCGCAGACCAGAAGCTAGAGCCACTACTGATGCTGCAAAATGGCTTCTGTGCAGCTGTTTCTTCAGCAGCTTTTCACCCCCAGGGGAGGAAGCCACGTGTTCCCCAAATACTGGTCCCAAAATCCATAGGGCACTAACTTCTCACTTTGTCCAAGGCATATATGTGCTGATAATTCTGGAATCGCCACAGTTGCTGGTGTTCTGGGGTTCCACCAGCTGGCTGAAGGCCCAGCCACCCTGGGGCTAAAACCGCAGACCTGGGCTCGGCTCTGCGGGCTGCGCTGTGGGTTCCCAGCGTGCAGTGCTGCTTGCTCTCAGAGCGCTGAGCTGGCCGCTCCCTGCAGGGCTGCTGGGCTGTCCTCAGCAGGAGGTTAGCTTCTCTGTGCCATTCTGTGGGTGCTGTGGCTCCAGAGGTTGTTCGGAGCTCCCTTTCACATTGTTTGAAATTTGTGTGGGGCAGAGCACATTGGAAATGCTGTTTCTTGATTTGCATTTTTCTAACCACTAGTGATTTAAATAATTTTTTATATGACCATAGATAGCTTCAATATCTTCCTCTGAATACTGCCTGAACATATCTTTTGCCCAATAATCAATTGGGAAATGACTTGTATTATTATAAATTTCACTAAATTCTCTATATATTTTTGAAATGAAATCTTTACTAGAGACACCATCTGTAAAATTGTTTCCCAGATTTTTATTCCCTTCTATTCAGTTGCATTGGGTTTGTGCAAATCCTTTTCAATTTAATAATCAAAATGGTCCATTTTGCATTTCATAATGTTCTCCATCTCTTGTTTGTACATGAATCTTTCCATTCTCCATAAATCTGACAAGTAAACTATTTGTTGCTCTCCTACTTTCCATATAGTATCAGACTTTATCTCTAAATTGTGTATCAATTTTGACTTTATCTTGGTATGCAGTGTAAGATATTGGTATATTTCTAGTTTTTGCTATATTATTTTCCAGTTTTCCAAACAGTTTTTGTCACATAGTGAGTTCTTATCCCAAAAGCTGGAGACTTTGGCTTTATCATATAATACATTACTATAGTCATTGAATTTTGCATCTTGTGTACCGAATCTATTCCACTGATCCATCACTGTATTGGAAATACATGAGAATGTGATGTTCCAGGGAGTACAGGTTTAGGAAAACATCTAGGGGTACCAAATTATGCATACAACCAAAGTTCGGGGTTAGGATTCTCCTTGGATCAGTAGCAGCACTTCTTTTTAGAGGCTAAAGGATATTGATAAGTTCCATCCCACTTATTTCATTTCTTATGAAACATTTGTAGTTAAAATATTTGTCCAAGAGTATTCTTGCATCACTTTTCTAACTTCTTGTACTTTGCTTCTAGCTCCTTTGAATAAACATCCAACTTGTAAGCTGCCTGGTCAAGAAACTGCTACTTACTCCCCAATTAAAGTGATCTGATCCAAATAAGGCTGAAGTGCTCCCTATTTTATTTGTTTGAGTCCTTTAGGTTTTGACTCATATTTAGTGCAAAGCTTTGCATTTCTAGATAATTTAAGCTAGTCAGTTTGTTCATATTTTTCCAGAAGTGTATAGACTTCACTGGTAGCTGTCAGCTCACCTGTCATGTATGTGGCCATTTTGGGAAACATGTCTTAGCATAGCCCTGTGAAGACTGACTTGTTAGTGTCCATGGCCTCCTTAGCTGTCTCCACCATGGCATCATCTAGACCAAGAAAGGGAGGAAGGAGAAAGGATAGAGGAAATAATTTGGATGGGGGATAAAGGGAGAGACAAAAGGAAGGGGGAAGGGAATAGGAGGGGAGAAGATAGGAGAAAAGGCAGGAATGGTCTGTTTTTCTTTTCATTCATGTTGTTTGCCTAAATCCTGGCTTTTAGCTTTGAGTTCTTCTGCTGGAGCACAGGGGCCACTAACCCAAGCTTCTTGTTCTGAGGACCAAGGATCC
This sequence comes from Gymnobelideus leadbeateri, assembly GCA_011680675.1. Taxonomy (NCBI): domain Eukaryota; kingdom Metazoa; phylum Chordata; class Mammalia; order Diprotodontia; family Petauridae; genus Gymnobelideus; species Gymnobelideus leadbeateri. The sequence goes on from WOXC01004970.1 coordinate 64,124, forward strand.
AGGTACTGGCTTTGTGTGCTGGTGCCTCGGGTTCTGGCAGCTGGAGGCTGTAGAGGTCTGATGGATTAGTTGCTGCTGAGAGCATTGAAGCTCTCCAGGTGGGGTAGGGAGCTACAGGAAGGCAGCTTACCTGGGATACTTTGAAGAACCAGGACATTTGGCTGCTGGAGCACACCTTCCCACTGGTGCATTTGGTGGTTTTCTGAGCTAGAGTCTACCAGCTCCCCTGCCTGTGCCAAGACACCTTGTGGTCCTGGTGTTGGAACTTGCCTCCTCCACAACCCTGAGGCTCAGGATCTCTAGCTTGTTTGATGAGGTGGGACTTGCCACTGCCTTGCTGGGATGCTTCTCATCCTATACTGCTCCCCTTTCACCAGAATGAGAAGGACCTTTCCTTTTAACCCTCTAAGATTCTTGCACTAAAAGAATGATATCCCATCTTTCTGCTGGCTAAGCTGTTCCAGGATTTTACCTGGGGTGATTATTTTCTCAGTTTTTAAATGTCAATAATGGAGAGTGGGAGCAACTTACTACTTATTTGCCATCTTGACTCCTGAACTCTTAGCAGGTTCCTGTTTTCTTCCCTTAGATCATCATTAGCTAGCTTTACATCATAACCAAAATAATTTTAAAACTATATAGTAATTATTGTTGCCATTTTTGTTACCATGTTAGGAAGACAAAGAACCTGAGATATATATATATATATATATATATATATATATACATATAAATAGATATAGCATATTTATACAAAGGTAATAATTTAAATTATTAGATATTGTTTAGGTGAAGGACTCTTAACTTTTTGGAGTCAGTAGCCTCTTTGGTCGTTTGGTGAAATCAATGGATCTTTCTCAACATCATATATTTAAGTTCATAAGGCAAATACAAAATATTTCAGAGGAAACCAATTATATTTAAACACATTTATCGTTTTTAAAGTAAAACAGTTGAATTTCTGGCATATATCTTTATAATCAGATGAAAAATCTTTTAAATGCATAGATCTTTAGATATTAAAAGCTATGCTTAATAATTAGTTGGTAAGAAAGTTTCTGCAAGCTATCCCATTTTTTAGAGAAATAACATAAACTTTCTTATATAATAGGTTACTATTTAGCATATTATAGAATGTAATAGGACCACTATGCACTTGCATGCTGATTACATGTTTTTATAAACAATAAGATTTTGTGAAATTCAGCAAAAATAACCTATACATATTCAATTGATGTATTCTCTGCATTATGCTTGTATAAATATACTGACCAATTAATATGTATATATATATATATATATATATATATATGTATATATATGTTGAGGAAAATATCTAAATTAAATGTTTAGTGAAATGCCATTGTCATTATTGCAGGTGAACAATTATTTATTTGAAAGCAGGAAAATATATTTGGTTTATTAAAAACTGATGGAATTTGAAAAATAAAGAAGAGAAAAATGACAACAGTTTAAATATACTCAAATCACCTTATAAATGATGTATGTTTTCATGTATATAAAGAGTTTTTAATAGTGTGATTGTTTTAAAGGGACATAGTATTTATGTTAAAATTAAATACACACACACACGCATATATATATTTATCACAAATTGATACAAAGAAACTACATTAAACATATATAGACACATATTTATGTACAAAAACATATGCATGTATACAAATGTTTGTGTATATATGTGTGCATATAGATATATGTATGTATGTATATTAGCTATTATTCCCTGTGTCCTAAAACCTCTGATACTTTTAATTGCTATTTTCAATTTGAGACAAGTAAAAGTTAATGATTTTATTATTCCCGCTATTGTGCTTTAAACTTAATGCCCTCTAGTCCTTAGTAGTTTTTAATAATCAAATTTTAGAACAAAACCCCTTTCTAGCATTGTCCAATCATGGTTTAAATGAAGAGAAAACTAACTCATGTCACTTTTCCATTTAATTTTACCTCTATTCTTTTTTTCTACAGAGAAAACAAATGCTTATTTGATATAACATGGTTTAGACTTGTTTATGTTTTGATTATGAGAAACATATTTGAACACTTTCTGACAGCTTTAGTTGATACAGTGCTCAGTAAACAAACTAATTGAATACAGGGGAATTTAGTCTAGCACGATGCTAAAATAGTAAGAGCCATATGTCATTGGATTTTAACTTAAATAATTGCTAAGTCTTTAAGCCCTGAGTCACAGAGGAGAAAAAAGACTGTGTAGACAAGTACAGAAAGAAGAGAATATGTGATAGCCTGCAAAAGAAGAGAGAGATAATAGGATCAACGGTGGCCCAGTGAATAAGAGCAACTGCCCTGGAGTCAGGAGGACCTGAGTTCAAATCCAGGCACTTGACACAAAACAAAAAAACAAAAAAAACTAGATTTTTGAACTTGGGCAAGTCACAACCCCAATCACCCCACTACCAAATGTAAAAACAAAAACATAAAAACAAAAACAAAAATAAAAGTAAAAACAAAAACAAACAAAAATAAAAGGATAAAAGGAGGTAGGGAAAAGGGGTCTGTGTTTATTACCTCTTGATGAATTTAGAAAGAATTATGAATAAGGATCACACGTTTCAAACTAGTACACCTCAAAAGTTATCTAGTTCAATTTCTTCATTTAGAATATTACAAAAATGAGGCCTAAAAACTTAGTGAGTGGTGGCTACATGGCGCAGTGAGTAGAGTGCCGGCCCTGTAGTCAGAAGGACCTGATATCGGATCCAGCCTCAGACCCTTAACACACACGAACAAAAAAACCTAGACATGTGACCTTGGGCACTTTACTTAATCCCAATTGCCCTCCAAAAAGCAAAAAATAAAAAAAAAATTAAAAAGTGATTTTTCAATATGTCATATTGAGTAACTTGTAGAAACCATGTCCTTTGACTTCAAAGCCTTTTTTCATTGTAACACAATATAAATACCTGAAAAAGTCAAAAGATTCTGATTTTTTCTTTGCACAAGAAGTTTCATGGAAAACCATTAGTTACTACTAATCATTACTGTCATTAAATAGAAAAAAATGTTCAAATATTACTACATTAAAATTGAATATCAAGCTTTAACTACTTATTAACTTCTTCAGTAGGAGGAAAAGCAAAATATATAAGATAGTTGAGAATTTCTGCAACTAAAAGGCTCACATAATTTTCATGCCAAAAATTTTAAATTAATGAGATCAGTGAGAATGGAATAATAGGAACATGTTCTGATTACAACTATACTCTTTATCTTTATCATCATCATCACTATCATTATTATTAATTCTTTAAAATTTTCATCTTAAAATTTTGATTTCCAGATTCTTTCCTATCTTACCTCATTACTGAGCCTTACTCTGAAGATAAACAATTCAATATAGGTTATACATGTATAGTTATGCAAATCATTTCCATAGTGGATATATTGTGAAACACTGACTACATTTCCCTCCATTCTATCCTGCCCCTCACTTCCATTTTCTACTTTGATCCTATCCCTTTTCAAAAGTGTGTGCTTCTAACTACTCTCCCCCCAATCTTCCCTCCCATCTATCATCCCCCTTCTTAACAACTTCTAACTTTTCTCCAGGGTAAAAGACTCAATTTACTGTGTATGCTATTTCCTCCTTAAGAAAAATTCAAGAGGTGGAGCAAAGATTGTGGAACAGAAGCAGAAACTTCTCTAAGTTTCACTGGGAAAACCATCACTAAAGCTTAGATAGTGAATCTGAATGGATTTTGCATGAAGCATGTGGGGTCTGCAGCAGCTCAGACTAGAGACTGGATTACAGCAGAGAGAGAAGGAGCAACACTAGGAGACTCACCCATGACAAGGGTGATTCAGAACCATCTCACCACCATCTCATCACAGGATTGGAGGAATCACTGGAGCTGGGTAAGAGAGGGCTCAGGTCCCCCAGTAAAGACAGCAGCTTCTTCTGGGGCTATCAGCACCCAGACTCGAAGTTTAGAAACTGCCTGCCTCTCTTTCCAGGGCCCAGGATGACAAAGTAAACTCTAACTGCTCTGATTCCCCCTCCATGACTAAGAAAACCCAAATATAAGTGTCCCACCCAGAGTGAAATCCTGAGATAGTGGAAATAGCTCCTGGCCTGGGAGTCATTGGGGATGGATATAACTGATGCAGCAAGAAGTCTGAAGAAAAGAGGGGGAGGGGTCCCAACAACTCCCACCTCACCTGACCAGCAAAATCTTGCCTGAGCTGTAAGCCAGGGGTTAGGAGGCAAAAATTTGAAGTGGCCCTCTTCTACAGATCCTCTGTGTTCCTCAGCATACCTCAGGGGGAACACTGAGACTCCTGGCTTGGGCTCGAACTAGATACCCAGAGTATACAGCATTCAGAGTGAACAACCAGGCCCTTAGCTCCCAGCCTGAGAAATCAGAAAATAGAAAATTACAATGGGAAGGAAGGAAGCTGAGAAGGAGCAGGGGAAGGCAAGAAAACTTATCAGAGCTTATTATGTAGATCAAGAACAACCAAATACTGAGGACAATTTGAACTCTATTCTCACAGCTGAGAACACAGAAGGAAATATGAACTGGTCTCAAGCCCAAAACGAATTCTTGGAGGAGGTTAAGAAAGATTTTAAAGATCAAATTAAGGAGTCAGAAGACAAATTTAAATCTACAGTGACAAATTTGAAACAGTTTCACTGAAGATAACAAGTCCTTAAAAAGTAAAATGACTGAAGTAATTGGAGAAAATAAAGTCCTAAGAAGGACCTTCAAAAACTAACCGAAGACCTTAATTTGCTAAAAATTAAAATCAGTAAATCTGAAAATCAGAACTCTATGATGTAGCAAGAGTCAATCAAACAAAACAAGACAATCGAAAAATTGGAAGAAAATGTAAAATATCTCACTGGAAAAATAACTGACCTAGAGAACAGATCCAGGAGAGACAACCTAAGAATTATTGGTCTACCAGAAATCCATGATGAAAAAAGCAGCCTAGACAACATCCTCCAAGAGATTGTCAAGGAAAACTGTCCTGTGGTCCTGGAATCAGAAGATAAAATAGCTATCAATAGAATTCACTGGACTCCTCCTGAGAGAGATCCCAAACTGAAAACTCCAATAAATATAGTAGCCAAATTCCAGAATTACAAGATTAAGGGAAAAATACTGCAAGCAGACAAAAAGAAACAATTCAAATATTGTGGAACTACTGTCAGGATCACACATTACCTAGCAGCTTCTACACTAAAATTTCAGAGGTATTGGAATTTGATATTTTGTAGGGCAAAAGAGCTAGGATTGCAAACAAGGATTAACTACCTGGCAAAACTGAGCATACTATTTCAGGGAAGGAGCTGGTCATTTAATGAAATACGGGACTTCCAGAATAGTTAAATGTAAAATGTCATCTCCAATTAAGAAACCCAAGAAAGATATAAAAAGGTGAAAAAGGAAAACATAGATTCACACATACATACATGCACACATACACACTCATGCCCACATACACATAACTTAGGGTGCAACAAGAGCAAAATATTCACATCCCTATATGAGAAGCTGATAACTGTCAATATTGAAATTTATATGATTATCATAACCTTTAAAAGGGTTATACATAGGTAAAGCGTGTGTGTATGAATGAAATAATCTGAAGATTACATATATATGTAATATATATAATATGTATATATATATATATGTTACATATATATGTGTGTGTGTATATATGCATATACATATATATACATATATATGTAATCTTAATATGTATATTAAGGTGGTCAAAGGGATTATAATGGTTTAAAATGAAAGAATGAGACAGAAAATGTAAATTATGCCATTTGAAGAAGCATAAAAACATGCTATAGTAGAGGGGAAAGAAAGAGGGAGAAGAACATCATTTGAACATTATTCTCACCAGATCTGGTTCAAAGAGGGATCAGCATAATCAGTTAAGTTTAATATTTTGATGTGAAAAGACATGTAAATTCATTAAATAGAGGAAAAACAGGGAGGGAGAGGAACTCCATATGAAATTTACTTTCATTGGATTGGGGTCAAAGGGGGAATAAAATACTCTGATAAGTATAATGATCCATTTTGTCCTACAGACATTTAGAGGTTAAAGAGGGATATAAAGGGGCATTTAGAGGGGAGAGAAATAGTAGTAACGGGAGAGGGTACATAAAGATAGGGGTAACCGGGTGGGAACACTGAGGGAGGTGGTGGTCAAAAGAGAAACCCTTAAGGAGGGGATGGGTGAAGGAAGAAACAAAAACATAAGCAGGGGAAGGAATAGGTTGGAAGGGACGACAGAGATAGTCATCATTACTGTGAATGTGAATGGGATGAACTCCCCCATAAAACAGGGGGATAGAATGGATTAAAAAACATAATCCTACAATATGCTGTCTACAAGAAGCACATTTGAAAGAAAGGGATCCCCACAGAATAAAGGTAAAATGTTGGACTAGAATATATTATGCCTCAGCTAAAGTAAAAAAAAAAAAAAAGCAGGGGTAGCAATCCTTATCTCAGATAAAGAAAAAGCAAAGCTATATCTAATTAAAAGAGGAAGGAAACTATATTCTGCTAAAAGGCACCATTGAGAGTGAAGCAATATCATTACTTAACATATATGAATCAAGTGGTATAGCATCCAAATTCCTAGAGGAGAAGTTAAAGTAATTAGAGGAAGAAATAGATAGCAAAACTATACTTGTATGACCCTTAATCTCCCCTTCTCTGAACTTCATAAATCTAACCTCAAAATAAACAAAAAATACGTTAAGGAGGAAAATAGAATTTTAGAGATGCTAGATATGATAGATCCCTGGATAAAAATGAATGAGTAGAAAAAGGAATATACATTCTTCTAAGTGGTTCATGGTACATACTCAAATACAGACCATGTACTAGGGAATAAAAACCTCACAGTTCAGTGCAGAAAGGCATAAATATTAAATGCATGATTCTCAGATCGTGATACCATAAATATTATATGCAATAAAGCATCACTGAAAGATAGAGGAAAAATTAATTGGAAATTAAACAATTTAATCCTAAAAAATGAGTGGGTCAGCTGCCTTCCCCCGATTGCATCCCCACACCAGGCCCTGCTCAGTGCCTTGGACCTCCTTCCCTCCACTGCAGCCCAGTCATGGCTTCCCGCACCCGAGTGGCCGTGGTGACTGGTAGTAACAAGGGCATAGGCTTTGGCATCGTGCTCGATCTGTGCAAGAAATTCTCTGGGGACATGATTCTCACCTGCAGGAACCCGACCCTGGGCCAGGAGACTGTGAAGAAGCTCAAGGAAGAGGGACTGAACCCTCTTTTCCACCAGCTGGACATCACTGACCTGCAGAGCATTCGCACCCTGTGGGAATTTCTCCAGGAGCGGTATGGGGGTGTGGATGTGCTGGTCAATAACACTGGGATGGCCTTCAAAGTTGCTGATACCACACCTTTTCCTATTCAAGCTGAAGTGACCATGAAAACCAACTTTTTTGGCACTAGAGCTGTATCTGCAGAATTACTGCCTCTGATAAAACCCCAAGGTAGAGTGGTAAATGTCTCTAGCTCTGTGAGTGTACGTTCACTTAAAAACTGTAGCCCAGAACTACAGGAGAATTTCGAAGTGATAAAATCACAGAGGAAGAGTTGGTGGGGCTCATGAACAAATTTGTGGAAGATACAAAAAAGGAGTGCATCAGAAGGAAGGTTGGCCTAACACAGCTTATGGAGTGTCCAAGATTGGAGTCACTGTCTTGTCAAGAATCCATGCCAGGCAATTGAATGAGCAGAGGAAAGGTGATAATATTCTGCTGAATGCCTGCTGCCCAGGATGGGTGAGAACTGACATGGCAGGACCCAAGGCTACCAAAAGTGTAGAGGAAGGAATTGTAACCCCAGTTTATTTGGCTCTTTTACCCCCAGGTGTTACAGAACCTCATGGTCAGTTTGTATCAGAGCAAAAGGTTGAAAAATGGTAAACTTAAATTTGTGAATCCATTCTAGTAATATTTGACTGTTACACATCTTGGATTTGATTTAAAAGTGTATTTGGAAAGAAATAAAAATTAAAGCACATTTTGTATCTTTACTAATTGTCACAACTAATTCCTATAAAACGTTCTCTTTGAGTTGCCTACCAGATATGTGAGAGATTTCATAATGACGGAGATTCATAATGACTAAATGTTTGTATGGAGGAAAAATAATACAATATTAATATTGCCTAAACGGAATAAAAAGTTTTCAAATAAAAAGTATGAGTGGGTCAAACAAGAAATTATAGGAACAATCAGTAATTTCTATTTTTTTTTAAAGCAATTGGGGTTAAGTAACTTGCTCAAGGTTACACGGCTAGTCATTATTTATGCGTGGGTGCTCATTTTCTGAGGCAGGATCTGATCTCGGGTCATCCCAACTCCAAGGCCGACGCTCTTACTCACTGCGCCACCTAGCCGCCCCTTTAGGGCAATTGGGGTTAAGTAACTTGCCCAAGGTTACACGGCTAGGTTTTTGTTTGTGCGGATTAAGTGTCGGAGGCCGGCTCCAAACTCAGGTCCTTCTGACCCCAGGGCTGGCACTCTACTCACTGAGCCACCTAGCCACCCCAGTAATTTCTTTCAAGAGAATGATAATAATGTGTCAACATACCAAAATTTGTGGGATGCAGTAAAGGCAGTTCTTAGAGGAAGTTTCATATTAATGAATGCATACATGAATAAATTAGAGAAAATGGAGGTCAATAAATTGGTTATGTAATTGAAAAACCTAGAAAAATAATTTGCTGAAAATCCCCAATTATATACTAAATTAGAAATATTAAAAACCAAAGGGGATATTAATAAAATTGAAATTAAGAAAATTTTTGAATTAGTAAATAAATCTGAGGTAGTCTTATGAAAAAACCAATACAATTGATAGACCCTTAGTCAATATGATAAAAAAAGAAAGAAGAAAACCAATTCATGAGTATCAAAAATGAAAAGGGTGAATCTACCTACAGTGAAGAGGAAATCAAAAAAATATTGAGGAATTTTTTCCCAATTGTATGCACATAAATATGACAATCTTAGTGAAATGGAGGAATATTTACAAAAATACAAGTTGCCCAAATTAACTGAAGAGGAAGTAAATTACTTAGATAACCTCATCTTAGAAAAAAAATCAAACAAGACATCAGTGAACTCTCTAGGAAAAAATGCCCAGGGCCAGATGGGTTTACTACTGAATTCTATCAAACATTTTAAAGAACAATTGATCCCAATACTCTACAAACTATTTGGGAAAATTAGTGAAGAAGGAGTCCCACCAAACTCTTTCTATGACACAAATATGGGTTTGATTCCCAAATCAGGAAGAGATAAAACAGAGAGAGAAAATTATAGACCAATTTCCCTTATGGATAAAGATGGAAAAATTTTAAATAAAATATTAGCTAAAAGACTACAAGAATTTATCACAAGAATAATACACTTTGTTCAAGGAGGATTTATTCTGTCAATGCAAGGATGGTTTAATATTAGGAAAACCATCATTACAATTGATCACATCTGCAATAAAACTAGCAGAAACCAAATGATTATCTCAATAGATGCAGAAAAATGCTTTTGACAAAATACAACATACATTTTTATTAAAAACACTAGAGGGGGCTCACATTGAGAAGTGTTGTGTGATTTGACCAGATGAGACTGCACAGCCTTTGAGTGCCCCAGGCTTTGAAAACCCAGATGATGATGCTTCCCTCTTTCATAACTGTGATTTGTTATGGATGTAATTGTTGGGCAGTTTGGAAGCCTGTCTGCTTTATCTGTTTGTTTCTTCTGTCTGTATACTCTGAAGTTCAGGGTGCTGACCTTTTTCCTCTGAACTAGGTAACTGACCTATGTTTGATTAATTAAATTAATCTTGTTTACCCATTTTGAGTTGCTTTCCTTTAGAAAACCAGATCTAAGAACCTGTGTTGGCAGCCACCCTGGGTGTGTTGGGGTGCTTGCTGCTACAAAATGGCAACAAGTGATGGAATCTCCTGTGTAAAATGAAAGTATGGGGGCTGGGATAATTGTTTGTTTCCAACTTGTGGTAGCTGTGACTTTGTGGAGCCATGGAGCAGGAGAGAAGAATGGCCTGTATATTGACTGCACTGAGCCGAGAGCAGGAATTGTGAGCTGCCTTCATGGACACCTGTGGAGAAGCCAGGAGCTGCTGCCTTCTGCTGGAGGAGAAGGAACCCAGGATTTTAGAATTCAGCCACAGCACAAGATAAGGACTGTGTGGCAAATCAGGGGCACTGAATGTGTTTCCTTGCTTCATCCCACAGTTTGGGACCCAGGGGGAGAATGTACCTGTGACTATGGTGGGTGGTGTAAAATACCATGGACCCCCAAGGACTGCCACATTGATTTTGTTGCCCAGCCCACTCTCTGGACTGGGAAGGAGGGGATGGAGTAGTGTGAGGGGAAGCACAACCCCCTCCTCCCAAGAGAACTTAAATTCTTGTTTTGAATTGATTTGATAATGCACTGTACTTTGTTAAGGCCCAGTGACCACTTTGGTAACTTTAGATGTACCTTGAAAATATGAAGCAAGAGATGGTTAGTGTTAATTGAAATGTAAATTGTCTATGTTATGGGCGTACTTAGTAAGACTTTGCTGAGTAAGGGACTGATTGTACTTTGAGTATTTGATATATTGTTACTGATAATTGACTAACTGAGTTAATCAAGACTTTGCCCCATGAGTGGAAGACTTTGCCCATTGATTTTGGAAACTACTGATAAGTGACTGAGTTAATCAAGACTTTGTCCCATGAGTGGAAAACTTGGACTATTGTACTTTGAGATTATATTGTGATTTTCTTACTTACCTATAAAATGTGACCTAAGAGATATTTAGTGCTAATTCAAATGCATATTGTGTATGCTATGGGCATGAAAAGTCTTGGGGCTGAATGTAATGGAAATGCAAATTCAAAGATATTCCCTGCCCCTAGGTTAAGAGTACCAGGAGCCTGTGGTGGGAGTGTTGTTTTTCAGGAAAACTCACACATCTATACTTTCTGATTGAGCAGCAGGTCAAGAAGGTTATTACATTCTCTGAGACAATATAAACCCTGATGGGAGGCTTTGCTTTGCGGCTCACTTTGAGAAATGTTGTGTGATTTTACCACATGAGACTCTGGGCAGCAGCTGAGAGCCCCCCAGCTTTTAAACCCAGATATTGATGCTTCCCTCTCTGGTAACTGTGATTTGGTATTGATATAATTGTTGGGCAGTTGGGAAGCATGTCTGCTTGATCTGTTTGTTTCTCTGCTTTGAAACTTCTGTCTGCATACTCTGAAATTCGGAGTGATGACCTTTTTCCTCTGAACTAGGTAAATGATCTATGTTTGATTGATTGAAGTAAGCTTGTTAACTCCCCCCAAAAAAAACCTAGAAAGTATAGGAATAAATGGAGTAATCCTTAAAATAATTGTTAGCATCTATTTAAAACCATCAGCAAGTATAATATGCAATGGATTAAGCTACAAGGATTTCCAATTAGATCAGGAGTGAAACAAGAGTGTCTACTATCACCCCTCTTATTCACTCTGATTGAAATGTTAGCAGTACCAAGTAGAGAAGAAAAATAAATCAAAGGAGCCAAATGGGGCAAAGAAGAGATGAAGCTATCACTCTTTCCAGATGATGTGATGATATACTTAGACAATCCTAGAGAATCATGTAAAAATCGCATTGAGAGGGGTGGAGCCAAGATGGCGAAAGGAAGCAGTAACTTAGCTGATCTCCTCAGTAACTAAGTCTCAAAGGGTGAATCTGAGCAGATTCCGGAGTGACGGAACCGACTGGAAGACAGAGCATGGCAGAATCCAGCCCAGGGATGTTGCCCAGTGTGTCCGGACAGGTCGAGCACAGAGTGTGTGGGGTCTGCACAGCTCAGACCTAAGAGCAGACAAGCAGAATACACCAGAGAGAGAAAAAGCCCCAGCTTTCAGACTTACCAAGGACAAATCTCAGTCATTTCACGGAAGGGAAGGGTCATTGGAGCCAGGTAGGAGAGTCGGGCCCCCAGTGGAGAGAGTGGCTTCTCAGGCTGCATTCAGCCCCCAGCCTGGAAATTTAGAAACTGCCTGCCTGTATGATACAGAGGCTGGAATGGCAAAGTAAATTCTAGCTGCTCTGATCCTCCCATCATCCTTCATGAAGGAGAAAACCCAAAGATAAGTCTCACACCCAGATTGAAATCCCAAGTTAATGGAAATAGCCTCAGGCTTGAGAGTCCCCAAGTAGGGGTGTAACTGAGACAGCCAGGAGTCTGAAGAGAAGAGACTGGGGGGGGGAGGGTCCCAAAAAGCCCCACCTCACCTCACCTCACCAACAAAAGCCTACTTATAGCCCAGGGGTATAGAGGCAGAAATCTGAAGTGGTCAGACTCATCCCCACCTACACATCTACATTCCTCACTGATTTCCATTACTTAGCCATAAATTAGCCAACCAGAGGTATTCAAAGTCAAAGATGAGGACCTAAACTTATAGCCTGAAAAACTAAGAAACAGGAAATCACAATGGGAAGGAAGGAAGCTGAGAAGGAGAAAGGGAAAGCAAGAAAGTCTATTCGAGCCTACTATCCACAGCAAGAACAACCAAATACACAAGACAATATAGACTCTCTACCCACACCTGAGACCACAGAAGGAAACATGATCTCGTCACAAGCCCAAATAACATTCCCGGAGGAGCTTAAGAAAAATTTTAAAGACCAAATTAGGGAGGCAGTGACCAACTTGGAAAAAGAAAACACCTCCCTAAAAAAGGAACTTCAAAAATTAACTGAAGACCATAATTCACTAAAAATTAAATACAATCAAACTGAAACTCAGAACTGTATGATGCAACGAGTAAATAAAAAAAATAAAGATGATAGAAAATTTGGAAGAAAATGTAAAATATCTCACTGGAAAAATAACTGACCAGGAGAGAGAACTTAAGAATTATTGGTCTACCAGAAAGCCATGATGAAAAAAGCAGTTTAGAAAACATCCTCCAAGAGATTGTCAAAGAAAACTGTCCTGAGGTCCTGGAAGCAGAAGATAAAATAGCTATCGATAGAATTCACCGGACTCCTCATGAAAGACATCTCAAACTGAAAACCCCAAGAAATATAGTAGCCAAATTCCAGAATTACAAAATTAAAGAAAAAATTATACAAGGAGCCAGAAAGAAAGAATTCAAATATGAAGGAACTATAGTTAGGATCACACAGGACCTAGCAGCTTCTAAATTTAAAAAGTGGAGGGACTGGAATTTGATATTTCATAGGGCAAGAGAGCTAGGACTACAACCAAGGATTAACTACCCAGCAAAACTGAGCATAATCTTTCAGGCAAGGAGATGGAAATTTAATGAAATAAGGGGCTTCCAGACTTTCCTGATGAAAACACCAGAGCTCAATGGAAAATTTGATCTCCAATTACAAGACTCCAGAAAGTCATAAAAAAGTAAACAAGGGAAACACAGACTCACACCTGCATAAGAGCACACTCCCACACCCATAAACACACGCTCATTACTTGGGATGCAACAAGAGCAAAATGTTCACATCCCTATATGTGGAGCTGATAACTGTCAATATTCGAAATCTTTATGATTATCATGACCTTCAAAAGGGTTATACTTAGATAGAGAGTTTGGGTATGAATGCACTAACCTGAAGACTTAAAAAACAAAACTATTAAGGGGATGAAAGGGACTGTCATGGGAAAAATGAAAGGATGAGATAGGAAAAGGTAAAATATGCCATTTGAAGAGGCATCAAAACACACTATAGAAGAGGGGAAAGAAAGAGGGAGAAGAACATTATTTAAACACTATTCTCACTGGTTCTGATTCAAAGAGGGATCAACTTAATCAGTGAATAGACACGTAAATTCATTGAATAGAGGAAAAGGAGGGAAGGAGATGAGCACTCTTTGAAATTTATTCTCATTGGTTTGGAATCAAATGGGGAGTAATGTACCCTGATAAGTATAAAAATTTATTGTGTCCTATAAATAGTGTAAACAAAGGGATACCCACAGGGTAAAGGTAAAAGGTTGGAGTAAAATTTATTATGCCTCAGCTAAAGTAAAGAAAGTTGGGGTAGCAATACTTATCTCAGATAAAGCAAAAGCAAAAATAGATCTAATTAAAAGAGATAAGGAAGGAAACTATATCCTACTAAAAGGCACCATCGAGATTGAAGGAATATCACTACTTAGTATATATGCACCAAATGGTATAGCATCCAGATTCCTAGAGAAGTTAAAGGAATTAGAGGAAGAAATAGATAGCAAAATTATACTAGTGGGGGACCTTAATCCCCCCCTCTCTGAACTCGATAAATCTAACCTCCAAATAAACAAGAAAGAAGTTAAGGAGGTGAATAGAATCTTAGAGAGACTAGAGATGATGGATCTCTGGAGAAAACGGAATGGGGATAAAAAGGAATTTACTTTCTTCTCAGCAGTGCATGGTACATACTCAAAAATAGACCATGTACTAGGGCACAAAAAACTCACAATCCAGTGCAAAAGGGCAGAAATATTAAATGCATCATTCTCAGATCATGATGCAATAAAAATTATATGCAATAAAGGGCCATGGAAAGATAGACTAAAAACTAATTAGAAATTAAACAATTTAATCCTAAAGAATGGATGGGTCAAAGAAGAAATTATAGAAACAATCAATAATGTCATTCAAGAGAATGATAATAATGAAACAACATACCAAAATTTGTGGGATGCACTAAAGGCAGTTCTCATGGGAAGTTTTATAAACTTGAGTGCATACCTAAATAAAGCAGAGAGAAGAGAGGTCAATAAATTGGACATTCAATTGAAAAAAAACTAGAAAAGAACAAACTGAAAATCCCCAATTTAGTACTAAATTAGAAATATTGAAAACCAAAGGAGAGATTAATAAAATTTAAATTAAGAAAACTATTGAATTAATAAATAAGATTAAGGGATAATTTTATGAAAAAATCAACAAAATTGATAGACCCATAGTCAATATGATAAAAAAGAAAGAAGAAAACCAGATTATGAGTATCAAAAATAAAAAGGGTGAATCTACCTCTAAGGAAGAGGAAATAAAAAAATTATGAGGAATTATTTTTCCCAATTGCATGCACATAAATATAACAATCAGTGAAATGGATGAATATTTAAAAAATCACAAGTTGCCCAGATTAAATGAAGAGGAAGTGAATTACCTAAATAACCCCATCTCAGAAAAAGAAATCAAATAAGCCATCAATGAACTCCCTAGGAAAAAATCTCCAGGTCCAGATGGGTTCACTAGTGAATTCTATCAAACATTTAAAGAACAATTGATTCCAATAATCTACAAACTATTTGGGAAAATTAGTGAAGGAGTCCCACCAAAATCTTTCTATGACACAAATGTGGTACTGATTCCTAAATCAGGAAGAGATAAAACAGAGAAAGAAAATTATACACCAATTTCCCTCATGAATTTAGACGCAAAAATTCTAAATAAAATATTAGCCAAAAGACTCCAACAACTTATCACAAAAATAATACACCCTGATCAGGTAGGATTCATTCCAGGAATGCAAGGATGGTTTAATATTAGGAAAACCATCAGTATAATTGAGCATATCAAGAATAAAACTAGCAGAAACCACATGATCATCTCAATATATGCAGAAAAGGCTTTTGACAAAGTACAACACCCATTCCTATTAAAAACACTAGAAGGCATAGGAATAAATGGAGCCTTCCTTAAAATAGTTGATGGCATGTATTTAAAACCATCAGCAAATATTATATGCAATGGCGATAAGCTAGAAGCCTTTCCAATAAGATCAGGAGTGAAATAAGGGTGTTAGCAGTAGCAATTAGAGAAGAAAAAGAAATGAAAGGAATCAAATTAGGCAAAGAAGTGACCAAGCTATCACTCTTTGCAGATGATATGATGATATACTTAGAGAATCCTAGAGAATCAAGTAAAAAACTACTTGAGAAAATAAACACATTTTGGCAAAGTTGCAGGATACAAAATAAACCCCCATAAATTCTTGGCATTCAATGAAACTCAACAGCAAGAGATAGAAAGAGAAATCCCATTTAAAGTCACTGTAGACAATATAAAATATTTGGGAATTTACTTGCCAAAACTAACCCAGAATCTATATGATCACAGCTACCAAACACTTATAACAGAAATAAAATCAGATCTAAGTAGTTGGAAAAAATATCAATTGCTCGTGGCTGGGTCGAGCTAATATAATAAAAATGAAAATTTTACCCAAACTAAACTATATATTTAGTGCCATACCAATCAATTTACCAAAAAACTACTTATTTAGCATTAGACAAAATAATAACAAAATTTATTTGGAAAAACAAAGGGTCTAGAATATCAAGGGAATTAATGAAAATAAATGCTAGGGAAGGTGGACTAACTATGCCAGGTTTTAATCTGTATTATACAGCAGCAGTCATCAAAACTGCTTGGTACTTCCAGAGGTGTAGAGTAGTGGATCAATGGAATAGATTTGGTACAGGAGACCCAGCAGTAAATGAATATAGTAATCTATTGTTCGATAAACCCAAAGACCCCAGTTTTTGGGATAAGAATGCACTATTTGACAAAAACTGCTGGGAAAACTGGAATAAAGTATGGCAGAAACTGGGCATAGATCACTATCTAACACCATATAGCAAAATCAAGTCTAAATGGGTGCATGATCTAGGTGCAAAGGATGATATTGTAAGCAATTTGGGAAAGAAAGGAATAGTTTACATGACAGATTTTTGGAGAGGGGAAGGTTTTAGGACAAACTGATGCTGAGTGAAAAGAGGAGAATCAGAAGAAATTTGTATACAATCACAGACATACCATATCTCTGATGACAAACTATGACATACTGGACTCTTCTCAGCAATGCAATGATATAAGTCAATCCCAAAAGGCTCAAGACAATGAGAAGTGCACCATCCAGAGATATAACTAGACAGTACTGAGCCTGAATCCTGATGGAAGCAAACTAAATGATCTTTTTCTTTTCATTGTTTGGTTTTATTTCTTCCTTACCATCTTTCATCCCACCTAGTACAATATGCCTTTGTAATTGGAATAATGTCTAATATGAATGCATTTGCAGATCTTATACTGGACTATATGCTGTCGTGGGGGGGGAGGGGGGAGGGAAGTAAAAGGAATTTGAAAATCAAGGTACTATGGAATTGAACCTTGTTAACTGGAACTAAACTAATAAATTAATTTTTAAAAATGAGGCAGAAAAAATAAATAATTTTGGCAAAGTTGCAGGATATAAAATGAAACCACATAAATCCTTGGCATTCCTGTATATCTCTAATGAAATTCAACAGGAAGAGACAGAAATAGAAAGCCCAGTTAAAGTTACTGTAGACATTATAAAATAGTTGAGAATCTACCTGCCCAAAACACCAAGGACCTATATGATCACAACTACAAAATAAAGTCAATTAGTTAGAACTGGAAAAAAATATCATTTGCTCATGGCTGGGTCGAGCTAATATAATACAAATGACAATTTTACCCAAACTAAGTTGTATATTTAGTGCTATACCAAGGAATTTACCAAAAAAATTATAGAACTAGAAAATATAGTAACAATTTTTTTCAAAGAATAAATATTTCAGAATATCAAGGGAATTAATTTAAAGAAATGCTAGGGAAGGTGGACTAGCTATACCAGATTTTAATCTGTATTATACAGCAGCAGTCATCAAAACTACTTGGTACTTGCTAGGGAATATAGTAGTGGATCAATCGAATAGACTGGGTGCACAAGATTCAGCAATTGATGAATATAGTAATCTATCATTTGATAAACCCCAAAACCCCAGTTTTTCTGATAAGAAAGATTTATTTCACAAACTCTTCAGTATTCACAAAGCAGTATTTCACAAACACTGCCAGGAAAACTGGAATATAGTATGGCAGAAACAGGGCATAGACCATTACCTAACATCATATACTAAAATCAAGTCTAAATTCATGCATGAGCTAGGCATAAAGAATGATAATGTAAGCAATCTCGGGAAGCAAGGAATATTTTACCTGTCAGATTTGTGGAGAAGGAAAGACGTTATGACGAAAGAAGAATTAGAGAACATTATAAAATGCAAAATGGATAATTATGATTACATTAAATTGAAAAGCTTCTGTTCAAACAAAGCCAATTTAACTAAGATTCAGAGGGAGGTGGGAAATTGGGAAAGAATTTTTACAACCTATGTCTCTGATAAAGGACTCATATCTAAATATACAGAGAACTGAGTCAAATCTATAAGAATGCAAGTCATTCCCCAATTGATAAATGGTCAAAGGATATGAACAGGCAGTTTTCAGAGAGAGAAATTAAATATATCTGTAAGCATATGAAGAAATACTCTAAATCACTATTAATTGGAGAAATGCAAATCAAAACAACTCTGAGATACCACATCTCCCTAGTCAGATTGGCTAAAATGACAAAACAGGAAAATAAATAATGCTGGAAAGTATGTGGGGAAATTGGAAAACTAATGCTGTGCTGGTTAAGTTGTGAACTGATTCAACCATAATGGAGAGCAATCTGAAATTATGCCCAAAGGGCAATAAATAATTTCATACACTTTGAACCAGCAATACCACTTCTAGGGTTATATCTGAAAGAGATCATAGAAGTGGGACGAAGACCCCTACGTACAAATATATTTATAGCAGCTTTTTTGTGGTTGCAAAGAATTGGAAATTGAAGGCGTGCCAATCAAATGGCAAATGGCTGAACAAGTTATGGCGTATGCATGTAATAGAATATTATTTTTCTATAAGAAGCAAGGGGGCGGAGCCAAGATGGTGTAGTAGAAACAGCATTTCCAATGTGCTCTGCCCCACACAAATTTCAAACAATGTGAAAGGGGACTTCGAACAACTTCTGGAGCCTCAGCACCCACAGAACAGCACAGAGAAGCTAACCTCCTGCTGAGGACAGCCCAGCAGCCCTGCAGGGAGCAGCCAGCGCAGCGCTCTGAGAGCAGGCAGCATAGCGCACTGGGAATTGACAGCCAGCACACTGGGAACCTACAGTGCAGCTTGCAGAGCCGAGCCCAGGTCTGAGGTTTTAGCCCCAGGGTGGCCAGGCCTTCAGCCAGCTGGAGGGACCCCAGAACACCAGTAATTATGGCGATTCCAGAATTATCAGCACATATATGCTTAGGACAAAGTGAGAGGTTAATGCCCTATGGACTTTGGGATAAGGATTTGGAGAACTCGTAGCTTCCTCCCCTGGGGGCGAAAAGCTGCTGAAGAAACAGCTGCACAGAAGTCATTTTGCAGCATCAGTAGTGGCTCTAGCTCCTGGTCTGTGAATTGTAGGGAGATCCAGCAATCAGGATGGGGGTTAATCTCTTTTGCTTTAAACGGCCTGGATTTGGATTGTGGTCTGGGGGGGTAGTTTGGGGTGGGTATCCAACTTGCCAGAGTGGGTGGAGGCTTTACAGAGGCCACAAAACTGGAGGAAGTTGTGAAGACCCCATGTTTGGGTGGAAGCTCCCCTGTCTGGTGGTAGAGACCTACTGTGGCAACAAGCCCAAAAATCAAGTAATTAAGTGGCAATATGCCTAGGCAAATGAAACAAAATAAACAGAAAAGTTCAACATTGGACTCCTATTTTAGGGGCAAGGAGGCTTAAAGCATGGAGGAGGACTGTGAGGACAGAACTCCTGCACCAAAAGCCCCAAATGAAAATACAAGCTGGCTACAGGCCATAGAGGACCTTAAGAAGCAGAGAAGAGAAGTAGGGGAAAATTTGGGAAGAGAAATGAAAAAGATGCAAGAAAAGTATGAAATGACAGTCAACAGCCTGACTGAGGAAAATAACACCTTAAAAAATAGACTAACTCAAATGGCAAAAGAGGCTCAGAAAGGTAATGAGGAGAAGAATGCCTTAAAAAGTCAAATTTACCAGTTGGAAAAAGAATCTCAAAAGCTCAATGAGGAGATTCATTCCTTCGGAGTTAGAATGGAGCAAGTGGAAGCTAGTGACTTTATGAGAAATCAAGATACCATTAAACAGATCCAAACAAATGAAAGAATAGAAGGCAATGTGAAATGTGTCATGGGAAAAACCATTGACCTGGAAAATAGATCCAGGAGAGATAATTTAAAAATTATTGGACTACCTGAAAGCCATGATCAAAGAAAGAACCTAGAAATCATCCTTAAATAAATTCTCAAGGAAAATTGCCCTGATGTCTTAGATGCAGTGGGGGAAATAGAGGTTGAAAGAATCCACAGATCACCTCCTGAAAAAGATTCCAAAAAGAAAATGCCTAGGAATATTATAGGCAGGCTCCAGGACTCCCAGATCAAGGAGAAAATACTACAAGCAGCCAGGAAGAAACAATTTCAATATTGTGGAAACACAATCAGACTAGCCCAGGACCTGGCAGCTTCTACACTGAGGGACCAAAGAGCATGTAATAAGATATTCCAGAGGGCAAAAGAGCTGGGATTGAAGCCAAGGGTCACCTACCCAGCAAAACTGAGTATCTTGTTTCAGGGGAAAATATGGTCATTCAGTGGAATAGTGGACTTTCAAGGATTCCTTTTTTTTAAACAAATGTTTTATTAACTTCCGTTTTACATCATTCATTTCCACAAGATTTTGAGTTACAATCATTTTCCCTCCGTTATTCCCCTACCCAACCTCCCAGAATAGCAGTCCCACAAGATATCGCTTCCTCCAATCTGCTCTCTCGCATACCTCCTCCCATACCCGCTTTGACTTTTCCATTAGAGGAAGGTGAATCTTTGTGTCCCAATGCCTGCACATCTTATCTCCCAATTATAAGCAAAAGAGTATTAATAATAGTGTTTATATATATATGAAACATTTAATGTTAAGACCTCAACTTTCAGATTCATTTCCTTCCTCCCTTGTCACCCATTCCCTCTGGGGTGATAAGTAATTCACTACATGTTGTACATGTCTAGCTATGCAAAACATTATCATAGTAGATATACTGTAAAAGGCTGCTTATAATTCCCTCCCATTCATCCCACCCCCCACCTGGTCCATTCCCTACATGATCCTGTCCCTCTTGTATAGTGGGTACTTCTAACCTCCCCTCCCCCCAAGGTTTCCCCCCCCCATCCATCATCCCTCCTCTCATCCCCCTTCACCCTATTCTGCTGCAGTTTGAGATATCCCATTTAGTATGTATGTCATTCTCTCCCTGAACCAAATTCAATGAGAATGTGATTTTGCCTTTTTTGCCTTCCTATTCTCCCCCTCCCTTGCAACCACTTCCCCTTGTTTCTTCTACATGAGATAGTTTACCCTACCCTGTATTTCCCCATCTCCTCTTGCTACTTTCCTCTCTCACCTCATAATTTCATCCCTTGAGTATTCTCCCTTTCCAACAAATTCAACCTATGCCCTCTATCCATATACACACACATTCACATATGTATTCATATGACCACACACCCTTCTTCCATTATTTTCATAGTGAGAAAGATATCATCATTCCCAGTTATTGTTTTTCCATATAGGAATGTAAATAGTTCAACTTTGATAAGTTCCTTTTGATTTCTTTTCCTTGATTACCTTCTCAGGCATCTCTTGCTTCTTTTGTCTGGATGTCAAATTTTCTATTCAATTCTTGTTTTTTCCTCAAGAATGCTTTAAAGTTCTCTATTCCACTGAATGACCATATTTTCCCCTGAAACAAAATACTCAGTTGTGCTGGGTAGCTGAGCCTTGGGTTCATTCTCAGTCCTTTTGCCCTCTGGAATATCATATTCCATGCCCTTCGATCCCTCAGTGTAGAAGCTGCCAGGTCCTCGGCTATTCTGATTGTGTTTCCACAATATTGAAATTGTTTCTTCCTGGCTGCTTGTAGAATTTTCTCCTTGATCTGGGGATTCTGGAACCTGGCTATAATATTCCTGGGAGTTTTCTTTTTGGAATCTTTTTCAGGAGGTGATCGGTGGATTCTTTCAACCTCCACTCTGCCCTCTGGATCTAAAATATCAGGGCAGTTTTCCTTGAGAATTTCTTGAAGGGTGCTTTCAAGGTTCTTTCTTTGATCATGGCTTTCAGGTAGTCCAATAATTTTTAAATTGTCTCTCCTGGATCTATTTTCCAGGTCAGTGGTTTTTCCCATGAGATATTTCATATTGCCTTCTAATCTTTCATTTGTTTGGATCTGCTTAACAGCATCTTGATTTCTCATAAAGTCATTAGGTTCCATTTGCTCCAGGCTAACTCTGAAGGAATGAATCTCCTCAGTGAACTTTTGAGATTCTTTTTCCATCTGGCAAATTCGACTTTTTAAGGCATTCTTCTCCTCATTGCCCTTTTGGGCCTCCTTTGCCATTTGAGTTAGTCTATTTTTTAAGGTGTTGTTTTCCTCAGTCAGGCTGTTGACCTTCATTTCATACTTTTCCTGCATCCTTCTCATTTCTCTTTCCAATTTTTCCTCCACTTCTCTTATTTGATTTTTAAAGTCCTTCTTAAGGTCCTCTATTGTCTGCAACCCGTTCATGTTTTCCCCTGGGGCTTTTGGAGCAGGACTTCTGACCTCACAGTCCTTTTCCCGCTCTATGCCCCCAAAATAGGAGTCTAGGGTTGCATTTTTCTCTTTCCTTTGCCTTGGCATGTTGCCACTTAATTACTTGACTTTTGGGCTTATTGCCACACTATGGATTTAAGGCCAGATAGAGGAATTTTCGTCCCGAACATGTGGGGGGCAACTTCAGTTTCTGGCAAGCTGTAAACCCACCCACGACTTCCACCCTAGATCACAATCCAGATCCAGGGAGGTTAAAGCAAGAGCGATTACCACCCCCCTCCCCCAAGACTGATTGCTGGATCTCCCTACAATTAATTGCAGGTTGGGAGCCGGAGCTGCCTCTGAAAACTACAAAATGGTGTGTCTCCTCAGCAGCTTCTAGCCCCCAGGGGAGGGAGCTGACACATTCCCCCAAATACAGGTCCCAAAGTCCATAGGACACTAACCTCTTACTTTGTCCTAGGCATGTCTATGTTGATAATTCTGAAGTTGTCACAGCTGCTTGTGTTCTGGGGTTCCCCAAGCTGGCTGCTGGCCCTGCCGCCTTGGGGCTAAAACCTCAGCTCATGCGGACCTGGGCTCTGCTTGGCTCTGCTTCCTGAGCTCTGCGCTTTGTGAGCTACCGGCTCCCAGACCACTGTGCTCGTCCTTCCTGTAGGGCTCCTGGGCTGTCCTCAGTGGGAGGTTAGCTTCTCTGTGTCGTTCTGTGGGTGCTAGGGCTCCAGAAGTTGTTCAGAGTCCCCTTTTACATAGTTTGGGGGGAATCTGGGGGCAGAGTGGCTTGGATGAGCTGTTTCTACTCTGCCATCTTGGCTCCGCCTCCACTTTCAAGCATTCTTGATGAAAAAACCAGAGTTGAAAAGAAAATTTGACATTCAGACACAAGAAGCAAGAGATGCTTGAGAAGGTAATCAAGGAAAAGAAATCAAAAGGAACTTATCAAAGTTGGACTATTTACATTCCTACATGGAAAAACAATAACTGTGTTTGATGAAACCTTTCTCATTATGAAAATAATTGAAGAAGGGTACATGGCATATGTTCTCAGGCATAAATGGATAGAGGGCACAGGTTGAATTTGATGGGAAGGGATGATGGAGGGCAATTGAGGTTGGGTAACTTGCCCGGGGTCACACAGCTGTGTTTTTGTTTGTGTGTTGGATGTCTGGGGCCGGATCTGAGCTCGGGTCCTTTTGACTCCGGGGCCGGTGCTCTGCTCGCTGTGCCACCTAACCACCCCAAGGAAGGGATGATTCTTAAGGGATGAAGTCAAGAGGAGAGAGAGGAAAGTGGCAAGAAGAGATGGAGAGAGAAAGGGTAGGGCAAACTATCTCATATAGAAGAAGCAAGGGGAAGTAGTTGCAAAGGAGGGGAAGAACAGGAAGGCAAAACGGCAAAAGCATATTCTCATTGAAGTTGGCTCAAGGAGAGAATCACATACATAGTAAATGGAATATCTTACCCTCATTCTTTCTCCTGAGTTGGGGGATGAGAAGGAGGATGATGGAGGGGAGGGCATTCTCGGAGGAGGGGAGGTTGGAAGTACCCACTATCAAAGAGGGATAGGATCAAAGTAGGGAATGGACCAGGTGGGAGGTGAGACGGGTGGGAGGGAAATATAAGCAGTCTTTTACAATATATCTACTATGGTAATGTTTTGCATAGCTCTACATGTACAATACATACTGAATTGCTTATCTTCTCAGAGGGAGTGGGTGACAAGGGAGGAAGGGAATGGATCTGAAAATAGAAGTTTTAAAATTAAATGTTTCATAAGATGTCCAAGCATTGGGGCTCAGAGATTCACCTAATGGCAAAGTCGAAGGGGATATGTGAGAAGATATAGGAGAGAGCAGATTGGATGAGGGGATATCTAGTGGGACTGCTATTCTGGGGTGGTGGTAGGGAAAAAATGGGGGGGGGAAATGTAACTCATAATCCGGTGGAAATGAATGATGTAAACCAGAAGTTAATAAAGCGTTTGTTTAATTAATATATATATATATATATATATATGTATAAGAAACATGGAGCAGATGGTCTTCTTATTCACCTTGAGAAGCTTATACAAACTGATGTTGAGTGAGATAAGTAGAACCATTAAATCTTTGTACACAATCACTGACACAACATATGTGTGATGACCAGCTATGATAGACTGTACCCTTCTCAGCAAAGCAGTGATATGGCAATCACAAAAGACTCCTGATGAAGAGAGATGTCTACATCCAGAGGAATAACTAGAAAAAATGGAGTGTGAATCCTGATTGAAGCCAACTACTTGATCTTTTTTTTTACTTTTTCTTGTTTGGTTTTATTTCCTCTTTAGCATTTTTCATGCCATCTAGTTCAATCTGCCTTTGTAACCTGACTAATGTCTAATGTGAAAGTATTTGCAGATCCTACTCATATCCCTAAGTTATATTGATATATAAGATATCCATATATAAATATAGATAGATAGATATAGATAGGTAGATATAGATATAGATAGATAAAGGTGTATATATATACATAGCCATAGATATAGATATAGATGCAGTTATAGAGATAGATAGATAGATAGATAGATAGATAGATAGATAGATAGATAGATAGATAGATATAGATATAGATATAGGTATAGATATAGATATAGATATATAAATATATATAAGATATCCCAATCCATATTTGATTGCATTCCATCATGGGGGAGGGGAGAAAGAGAAAGAAAATTTGAAACTAAAGGAATTATGTATTTGAATCTTGTGAACTAAAATTAAACGAAGAAATTAATAAAGACAAAAAACTTTAAAAGAAGAAAAATACAATGAAAGTAATTCATTCAATTTCATTTCATTAAAAATTCAATGAGAGTGAAAATCCATTTCCTTTTGCCTTCCTTTCCTTCCCCTCCATTGTAAATGTTTTCCCTTAGCTCTTTTATATGAGATAATTTACTCTATTCTGCCTCTCTCTT
This sequence comes from Gymnobelideus leadbeateri, assembly GCA_011680675.1. NCBI lineage: Eukaryota > Metazoa > Chordata > Mammalia > Diprotodontia > Petauridae > Gymnobelideus > Gymnobelideus leadbeateri. The sequence goes on from WOXC01004970.1 coordinate 89,702, forward strand.
TCTTACCTCATTACATTCCTCTATCACCTCTTAATTTTATTTTTTAGATGTTATGCCTTCATATTCAATTGTTCATGTGCCTTCTGTCTATGTTTACATGGGAACATATATACGAATAATCACATATGTATTCATACACCCATATACCTTCCTATATAGACACACATATATATGTATATATATAAATATATATGCATATACATATATGTGTATATATGTACATATATTTGTTTTTTCTTCACCTATGTTCATATTGAGAAACTATTCATAAGTTAGTTATCATTTTTCTATGTAGGAATATAAATAGTTTAACTTTGATAAGTTGATTCTGATTTCTTTTCCCTGTTGACCTTCTCATGCTTCTCTTGCTTCTTGTATTTGAAAGTCAAATTTTCTATTCAGCTCTGCTTTTTTCACCAAGAATGCTTGAAAATCCTCTATTTCATCAAATGAACATATATTTCCCTGAAATATTATACTCATTGTTGCTGGGTATGTACTTCTTTGTTTTAATCCTAGCTCCTTTGATCTCTGGAATATTATATTCCAAGCCCTTTGATCCCTTAATGTAGACATTGCTAAATTTTGTGTGATCCTTATTGTGTTTCCACAATATTCAAATTGTATCTTCTTGGTTGCTTGTAATATTTTCACCTCTACCTGGGAACCTGGCTATATTATTCTAGGAGATCTTTTTCAATAGTTGATCAGGGAATGATTTCAATTTCAATTTCTCGTTTGTCTTCTTGTTCTAGAATATCAGTGCCATTTTCCTTGAGTATTTCTTGAATATGATTTCTAGGCTCCTTTTTTGATCATGCCTTTCAGGTAGTCCAATAACTTTTAAAAGATATCCCCTGGATCTATTTTCCACATCAATGTTTTCTCCAATGATATATTTCATATTGCCTTCTATTTTTTTCATATTTTTTGGATCTGTTTAATTGTATCTTCATTAGTCATAGTCATTAGCTTCCATTTGCTCCAATCTAAATCTGAAGGAATTATTCTCTTCAGTGATCTTTTGAAATTTCTTGATATAGCCGGGGGGCGGAGCCAAGATGGCGGAGTAGAAACAGCTCGTCCAAGCCTCTCTGCCCCCAGATTCTCCACAAACTATGTGAAAAAGGATTCTGAAAATCTTCTGGAGCCCCAGCACCCACAGAACGACACAGAGAAGCTAACCTCCCGCTGAGGACAGCCCAGCACCCTGCAGGAAGGACCAGCGCAGTGGTTTGGGAGCTGGCAGCGCGCAGAGCGCAGGAGCCGAGCCGAGCCCAGGTCCACGTGAGCCGAGGTTTTAGCCCCAGGGCGGCAGGGCCAGCAGCCTGCTGGAGGAACCCCAGAACACCAGGAACTGTGGAGACGCCAGAATTATCAGCATAGACTTGCCTAGGACAAAGTAAGAGGTTAGTGTCCTATGGACTTTGGGACCTGTATTTGGGGAATGCGTCAGCTCCCTCCCCTGGGGGCTAGAAGCTGCTGAGGAGACACACCACTGTGTAGTTTTCAGAGGCATTTCCAGCTCCCAGCCTACAAATCGTGGGGAGATCCAGCGATCAGTCTTGGGGGGTAATCGCTCTTGCTTTAACCTCCCTGGATCTGGATTGTGATCTAGGGTGGAAGTCGTGGGTGGGTTTACAGCTTGCCAGAAACAAAAGTTGCCCCCCACACGTTCGGGACGAAAATTCCTCTATCTGGCCTTAAAGCCATAGTGTGGCAACAAGCCCAAAAGTCAAGTAATTAAGTGGCAACATGCCAAGGCAAAGGAAACAGAAAAATGCAACCCTAGACTCCTATTTTGGGGGCATAGAGCGGGAAAAGGACTGTGAGGTCAGAAGTCCTATTCCAAAAGCCCCAGGGGAAAACATGAGCGGGTTGCAGGCCATAGAGGACCTTAAGAAGGACTTTAAAAATCAAATAAGAGAAGTGGAGGAAAAACTGGAAAGAGAAATGAGAAGGATGCAGGAAAAGTATGAAATGAGGGTCAACAGCCTGACTGAGGAAAAACAACACCTTAAAAAATAGACTAACTCAAATGGCAAAGGAGGCCCAAAAGGGCAATGAGGAGAAGAATGCCTTAAAAAGTCGAATTTGCCAGATGGAAAAAGAACCTCAAAAGCTCACTGAGGAGATTCATTCCTTCAGAGTTAGACTGGAGCAAATGGAAGCTAGTAACTTTATGAGAAATCAAGATACTATTAAACAGATCCAAACAAATGAAAGAATAGAAGGCAATGTGAAATATCTCATGGGAAAAACCACTGACCTGGAAAATAGATCCAGGAGAGATAATTTAAAAATTATTGGACTACCTGAAAGCCATGATCAAAGAAAGAACCTAGAAATCACCCTCCAAGAAATTCTCAAGGAAAATTGCCCCGATGTTTTAGATCCAGAGGGCAAAATAGAGGTTGAAAGAATCTACCGATCACCTCCTGAAAAATATCCCAAAAAGAAAACTCCCAGGAATATTATAGCCAGGTTTCAGAATCCCCAGATCAAGGAGAAAGTACTACAAGCAGCCAGGAAGAAACAATTTCAATATTGTGGAAACACAATCAGAATAGCCCAGGACCTGGCTGCTTCTACACTGAGGGATTGAAGGGCATGGAATATGATATTCCAGAGGGCAAAAGAGCTGGGAATGAACCCAAGGTCACCTACCCAGCAAAACTGAGTATTTTGTTTCAGGGGAAAATATGGTCATTCAGTGGAATAGAGGACTTTCACGCATTCTTGAGGAAAAAACCAGAGTTGAATAGAAAATTTGACATCCAGATGCAAGAAGTAAGAGATGCCTGAGAAGGTAATTAGGGAAAAGAAATCAAAAGGAACTTATCAAAGTTGAACTATTTACATTCCTATATGGAAAAGCAATATCTGTGACTGATGATATCTTTCTCACTATGAAAATAATGGAAGAAGGGGTGTGGTCATACGAATACATATGTGAATGTGTGTGTATATGGTTACAGTTATATATGGATAGAGGGCATAGGTTGATATTGTTGGGAAGGGAGAGTACTCAAGGGATGAAATTATGAGGTGAGAGAGGAAAGTGGCAAGAGGAGATGGGGAGAGACATGGTGGGGTAAACTATCTCATGTAGGGGAAGTGGGTGCAAAGGAGGGGGAGAATAAGGAAGGCTAAAAAGGCAAAACCACATTCACGTTGAATTTGGTTCAGGGAGAAAATGACATACATACTAAATGGGATATCTCAACCTGCAGCAGGATGGGGGAAGGGGGATGAGAGGAGGGATGATGGATGGGAGGGCATCCTTGGGGTGAGGGGAGGTTCGAAGTACCCACTATAGAAGAGGGACAGGATCATGTAGGGAATGGACCAGGTGGGGGGTGGGATGAGTAGGAGGGAATTATAAGCAGCCTTGCACAATATATCTACTATGATAATGTTTTGCATAGCTAGACATGTACAACATATACTGAATTACTTATATCCCAAGAAGGAATGGGTGACAAGGGAGGAAGGAAATGGATCTGAAATTAGAGGTCGTAACATTAAATGTTTCAAATATATATATATAAATACTATTATTAATACTCTTTTGCCTATAATTGGGAGATAAGATGTGCAGGCATTGGGACACAAAGATTCATCTTCCTCTAATGGAAAAGCCGATGGGGGTCTGGGAGAAGGTATGGGAGAGAGCAGATTGGAGGAAGCGATATCTTGTGGGACTGCTATTCTGGGAGGTTGGGTAGGGGAATAATGGGGGGAAAATGATTGTAACTCAATATCTGGCGGAAATGAATGATGTAAAACAGAAGTTAATAAAGTATTTGTTTAAAAAAAAAAAAAATTTCTTTTTCATTCTGGCAAATTTGGATTTTTAAAGCATTCTTCTCCTCATAGAATTTTTGGGCCTCTTTTGCCAGTTTGGGTTAGTTTATTTTTAAGGTGTTACTTTCTTCATTCATGTTTTTCGCTCACTTTTTATGATTTTATTACATCATTCTCATTTCTCTTCCCAATTTTTCTTCCACTTCTCTTACTTGATTTTCAAAATTCTTCTTGAGCTCATCCGTGGCCTATAACAGATTCATATTTTTCTTGGTAGCATTTGGTGCAGTAGTTCTGACTTGGTTGTCTTCCTCCCATTCCATGCTTTGACCTTTTTTGGCCCCAAGAATGAATCTAAGGTTTGTGTGAATTCTGTGCTAGCTTTGATTCCTCTGCTTGTTCATGATGCCACTCTATTACTTGATTTTTGAGCTTTTTGCCACTGTAGCACTCTGCTTCCAGAGAGGTCAGCTTTGTCCCAAATCTCTGGTGTTTTTACAACTGCAGGAGCATTTAGTTGGGTGCCCCCTCTGAAACCCCCACAAACTCTGGCACCTCGTTACAAACCCCAGGAACTCTACCCAAGACAGCAATCCAGATCAAAGCAGGTTAAAGCAAGAGCTTAATTCTAAAGCAAGACCAAGTCTGGGTGCTTGTTCCCCCTATAATCTGCAGGCCAGAAGTGACTGAAGTAGTCATTCTGCAGCAGCTGCATTGCCACCCCCCTTCCACCACTTCTCACTCTGGAGACAGGGTCCAGACTGCATTCTTCTCCTCCACTTCCCCACCAGTTCCAACAGAGTTCAAAACTGACCGTTTACTTGCTCTTTGGTGTTTATGGGTTGATAAGTCCGGAAACCAGCACAGTTGATGGTGATTCACTCTCCTGAAGCCTGTTCTGTCCTCTGCTCCCAGCACACTGTGCTGAGCCCTACCTGTTGGCCTGCTAGGCTGCCTTCAGTGGGAGATTTGTTTCTCTGTGTCACTTTATGTGTTCTGTAGCTCTAAAATTTGTTTATAGTCATATTTTATAGGTATTTGAGGTGGTTATGGGGGAGGGAATTCAATGAGTTTTCCTGCTTCTATGCTGACATCTTGACTCTGCCCTTAACTATACCCTTCAAAAGTTTGGAAAACTGTCAAGTGGAAGTGCTATTTCACACTCACCCATACAAATAGTTGATTTCTAAGTAGAATTCTGGTAGGAAATGAATATTCCAAAGTAGACTGTATGATAGAGGGAGAAAGAAACATGATGTAATAGGATACATGCTATTTTTTAAAAGAAGGCATTTTTCTCTTTTACTTATGAAATTGGATACATAGATTCCCATCATCTAAACTTTTGAAGAGGAAGTCAACCCTGAAAGAATTGGAAACTATCTACAATAAAATTATGCTATTATAAACATTAGCAATTTAAATGAGGAAAAGGAAAAAAAAGTGTTTGAATGTGCGTGTAACTAATCATTTTGTGATGGGTCACCAAGTCTCTCATTACATCATTGACCCTTATGATATCCGTCAATTTTTCAATTTTTTTAATGTAAGTGTGAGGATTTCAACCCTACAAAAATTAGCATAATCATTGGAGATCCCGATATCTTTGAGTCAAACAATTTTAAATAGTATAAATAGATCATTAATCAATTTGAATAGCTCATAGGTGTCATTAGATAATAGCAAATGCAATACAGCATGATTGAGTGAAAAAAGGTAGATATACTTCGAAATCTTTGTATGACAGAGGAAGTCGGGAAATTTCCATTCCCACATTAGGTCAAAGGAATGGTGGTCCAATACATTAGTGAAGAAATCACTATAGAATGTTGCCTTTTGTGCTTGGTGGAGGAGAGAATTTTCTCTCATTCCATCACTACCCATTCATGTGGTGCCAATTGTGTGAACTTTGAAAATTCAAAAGATGTAAAACTCGCATCAGCATTGTAATAAAACATTGTATTAGAAGCCTAGAGAATAATCAATATATAACTCTCTAGTCACATCAAGGAAAGGTATCATAGAACTCTACAAGAATAATAATTCTCAGTAATTTGCAGAGAAATACACATATGAGAAACTCATGAGGAGTTCACAATGTTAAAAAATGTTTTTGGTAACTGGGAGCTATAAATTTGCCCTTCAGATGTACGTTCTCTGTGTTTGAGCTCACTATCTTCTGATAGCTTGGATGTATAAGGAGAGATTATGCACCTGATTTGAGGGAATTGTTTACCGACACATTTTCTTGCTATAACTGCTTAGCAAATGTTTCTTTAAAATTATTAATTCTGACTGAATACCAATTGAAAAAACAGCAACTGGGACACCTGCATGATATGCCTGTGCACACTAGCCTTAGGGTTTTTATTAGAAATCACAGGGTAGTAATAATTGCTTCCTTCATGGACCTCAGTCTACCAGGAGGGGAATTTGCTTTGATGACTACATGACATAATTTTATTTTATATGAGTCTATAAGCACAATAAAACCTCCACATTATTTTTAGTAAATTTTTTTTTATTTCTCCCATCATGTACTAAGGGAGCTGATTTTTTTAAGCTAAATATAAGACTTTATGATTAAAAATAAGTCATCTTTTAAATAAAAATATAATAATCTTTTAAAATTCAATCCCACTAGAAAGAGTTATAATTTTAGTCTGTAAAATTTTCTTTTTATCCTGTTTTTATTGTGCCATATGCCATTTAACCTTCAAAGATTTATTTCATCTGAAGATTGCATAGGCATAACATTCTAACATGAAATTCTGACAATAACAGAATTTCATTATAGAGGGATGCTAGGCCTACTAGGGCTAACTTGCCCTGGATTATTTTAGGCCATCAAAACCTGCCTAATGTATACATATATACATATACATATAAGTGTATAGTTATATATGCATGTGTTTGTATATATGTATGCTTATAATTATGTGTATATTGATTGTATATATATATACATGCATGTATATATGTGTATAAAGTTTTTGCCTCTTTCCAAGTAATTCAGTGTAAAAGTTGAAATATCAGTGAGCCGATTATAGACTCCCAAGACACTATATTAAATAATTCCTACTATATTAATTTTGATCATTACTCAAGTAAGACAGTAAAAGAAAATTCTTAAGGAAAGGATTGTTTACCTGTTCTGCTTTTGGCCAAGAGAACCCCAGAAAACATGTGAACCACTGATGTCTTTATTTACAATATTACTTCATTTTGCATCAATTTCTGTGATGTTCCTCAAATTCATTACCCATGTCCTCCTTTTGACCAGGTTTCTATGATACACTTCCGCAAAAAAAAAAATATATATATATATATATATATATAAATTCTCTCCTCCACCAAGCCCAAAAGGCAACATTCTATAGTGATTTCTTCACTAATGTATTGGACCACCATTCTTTTGACATAATGTGGGAATGGAAAATTCCAGACTTCCTCTGTTATACAAAGATTTCAAAGTATATCTCCCTTTTTTCAGTCAATCATGCTGTATTGCATTTGCTATTAACTAATGACACAAAACACCTATGAGCTATTCAAATTGATTAATGGATCTATATAAATATTATATATATATATATATACACATATATATATATGTGTATATATATATATATATATATATATAATCAGTTATTCCTGAGGTAATTTTAGAAAGGATATTCATTATGAAAACTATTACCAACAAAGGATACTTTTACTTATGTAACCAGTGTGTTTTCAGGTTATAGTAACCAACTTAAATAACATCAGTTCCTAGCACAGGGGTCTAGACTTTATGCCACTTTATTGGTTGAGTAGATAAATAATTTTGTGTCCTTCCCTATCCCACAGGTTTTTAACAGTTATTACCTTATTACAGAGAACAAATACTGGCACTCTTCCGCCATATTCCATTGCAAACTATAAGTCTGAAAAATAAGAAATCACTCCTTCCTTCCTAACTTTCCACTTGAATGATTTCTAGGCACTTTTTTTTTTTTTTTTGCTGTGACTTCCTGATTGCCATTAAGTGCCATGGTCAGTTCAGAGAAAAAGAAAGGAAAATGTTATTCACGATTTCATATGTGAGTGGCACCTCAATAAGATGGACTCTCCCTCAGTCTAAAGATATAAACCTAAGCACTGAGAAGAATTGTTACAAAGAATATATGCTAGAGCCTGAGGTGATATAATAGAAGTCTTCATTTTTAGTTATATTAAATATGATCCATAGAATTTTGAACTGCTTCTAGAAAACTGCATGTGTACTTTCCTGTATATGTAGCATGTTCATTGGGCAATCAAAATGGTGGAGATCAGCCACATCATTTAATATATCTGACAAATGAGATAAGACACTTAGATGAGGAATAACTTTGAGGAAGAACCCTACAAAGAAGGACAACTGACTAAATTCCCTAATAGGTATATTTTATTTATAATTTCTTAGATTTTATGACAAATACATAATTAAGATTATGTATAATTACATAATGTACAGTGTAATTAAAATCATGTGTAATTATAATTTCATGTGTATAATTACAATTTTGTATAATTACCTAATTACAATAATATTCACATTTCTGAAGACAGATCAGTTTAACAGAATTAGATTCTGGTTCTTTTCACAAGAGAAGGAAATAAAAGTTATAAACCTTCAAAATTAATTTCTCTGCTTTCCTTGAAAAAGGGAATAACAGAGAGACATTTTGACTACTTTAATTTTTGCAACACTGGGCATTAGAATGCCATCCCTTTTCATTACACAATGAATGAGCTAATAATAAGAACAACAAAAGTAAGAAAAGGTTATGACAAATATTGAAGATAAAGACAAATTTTATTTTATGATACTTAGAACTTAAGTTTACCTGATACTTAAACTCTGTTGTTCCCAATTCTCTTTTAACTTTAGCACAGAATACTTAAGCTGAAGGTACAGATGCTGGTGGGGGAGTATTTATTTGTTTGTTTATTCATTCATTCTTCTATTCATATTTCATTAATTTATCATTATATTCATTAATTCATTTGTTTCCTTGATTTTTTTAAAATTTATATTCATCTCACAGGAATATAACACCAGAAGGCAGTAGGAGCATTCATATTCTGAGAGCTTTCTGAGTTAACATTAAATGCAAATTTTGCTGAAATTTGAGAGGTCCAAAACTTTCTGAAGTAATAAATATATAAAACAATGCACCCACTTCTTTTTAAGGCATATCTAATATGTAAATGCATGTCTCTGCTTCTATAATATCATTGCACTACATCTTTTTGCAAATGAATAATTGGCAATTAATAATTTAAGTTATGACCCCTGAAGTACTCTCCCCATAAACTCATTTGCATATACAAGGTCTTGTTTCTGTATAGTGTATTTTATTTTCCATGGGTATCCTGCTCTTCAATGATTTTGGTAGTTTAAAAGATACGTTGTGAAGATTCATTTAAACTGCTCAAAAATATTCATCATGCTGGTCAATTTTTTAAAGGTTCAGTAAGTTTCATGTTTCTCTTCATTTTGTGGCCTGTAGCATCCATATATTATAACATAAATGATACTGACATTCCATTTATTAAGTGCCTCTTATATACCAACTATTGTTCTCTATTCTGAACACAGCACCTAAAATAGTAAAATTGGACTTCATTTCAATTGAGTTGTGGAGGGAACTGTTAGGTAAAAGGTATACAGAAAAGTAAATGCAATATTTACACAAGCAAAATTAAAAGAAAATCCAGAACTAACCATTACCTTGCAGAATCTGGATACTCTTTGCATTGAAGAATAACAATTAATAAATAGTTGGCAGGCAATAAACCCTTATTAAGTACCTACAATGTGCTAAGCACCATTCGAAGTACTCTTGATAAAAATATGGAAAAAAGAAAGACTTTTCTTTTTGTTTTTATTTTGGTGGTAATTGGGGTTACATGCCTTGACAAGGTTACATTGCTAGTAAGTGTTAAGTGTCTGCGGCTGGATTTGAACTCAGGGCCTCTTAACTCCAGGGCCAGTAGAGTTTTTACTATTTTCAATGAGTTTTCACTATTCACTGTACCACCTAACCACCCCTAAGAAAGACATTTCTTGAATTAAAGGAGTTTGCAATCTAATGCGGGAGTCAATGACACAGAATAGGAAGCTGAAAAGGGAACAGGAAAAATGTATCTGAGGGGAGAAATCAGAGTCCAGAAATCTGGGAACAGCCAGGGAAGAAATGAGATAATTTCTGAGATAAGCTCTTTCTTTAAGTGAAAATTTTGGAGTTCATGTTTCCACCCTCCAAGCAGAGATGGCTAGAGTAATAAGAGCAGCTAGGTGGTGCAAGGAACAGTGTCAAGCCTGGAGTCAGGAAGATTCATCTTTATGAATTCAAATCTGGCCTCAGATATTTACTAGCTGTGTGATCCTCTGGAAAGTCACTCAATCCAGTTTGCCTCAGTTTCCTCATCTGCAAAATGAGCTGGAGAAGGAAAAGGCAAACCAATATCTTTGCCAAGAAAAGCCAAAATGAGATTGCAAAGAGTTTGACATGACTGAAAATGACTGAACAACAAGAGCAGAGTAATAAATAGGAAGAGTACATGGCTGATGGATTTTGCAGGATGATGAGGTTTTCTCATAACAAACGTTATGGGGCATGATGGAGAAGGCAGTTAAGTCCAAGAGTAGAACAACCAAGTGAAAAATGAGATTTTGACTTGAGCTGAGACAAAAATGACATATATGGTAGATATTTCAGGTGTCTTAGGTTATTTTTTTTCACTTGAGAGTGGTAATTCTAAAGGCAACTAAGATAACCTTATGTAGTAACTCCAACAGAGTGTAGAAGGTCAGTGGACTTCCTTTACAGATTTTATTTGCATCCCCATAGCTTAACAGAGTGCCTGATACATTGACACATAAAATATATGAATAATGCTTCCATCTATTTATCTATCTATCTATCTATCTATCTATCTATCTATCTACCTGCTTACCTACCTTTTTAAGCAGCACTTTAGTTAAATCAAAAGACATTTTTAACCAAACCACAAATGAAATTGGGTATAAAGGAAATATTTCCCCATTTACCCATGTTCTGTGTGTATGTCTAGGCTCATCTACTCCCAATAATAATGATTCTTATTAATGATACTATTCATACTTATACTTATCAGTTCTTTCTATGGAAGTGGATAACATCTTCCTAGGTCTTTTATAATTGATGTGAGTGTTTATAGTACTCATAATAATTCAGTTGTTCAAAATTATTCTTTGAATACTATTACTAATGCTGTAAACAACATTCTCTTAGTTATGCTTACTTCACCTTTCATTATCTCAGGTTGGTTTTTCCATGTTTTTTTTTTTTCTGAACTCAATGAGCTCATCATTTCTAACAGTTCAATAGTATTCCAATACAATTATATAACACAATTGTTTAGCCATTCCCCATTTGATGGGCATTCCTTCCAGTTCAATCCATGACATTCTTTAAGCATACCTCACTCAATGATGTCATTAGAAAATCAGACAACAAACTTACTACTTTTTTGTATAGTGAAACCTATCACAAATTCATAGACATCTCAACAATTATACATTAAAAGCACTGAAAATTAAATAAAATGTTTGGACACAATTAACTGTATAATTCCCACCTACTCATAATTTCTATATCCCAGTGATTCTGAATCCCTGTATGTCATCATTAGTACCCTATTTCCCATCTCCCACTATCTAATTACTTATTCCCATTCCCCTGACTGTCAAACATATTCTACCCACCCTTACCATCATGCTCTCTAGAATACCTATTAATAGGCAGCAAACAATTTCATCTTCAATATTTTCATTCCTTACTCCTTCCATTTTATGGCTGCCACTGAGACCTAAATCGTCCCTGATTACAAATCCTTTGTAGCCACACTACTCAGCACTTTTTTGTATTAACTCATTCTTCTCAACTCAACTCTTGTTTAAACTCATGTTATGAAGTAAGAATACTCCTTGCTCCGTATTTCTACTTCTAACCTCTCTCCCAGCATCATCAACAATAACCTTCTGTATGATCCATGTCTACAATTCAATTGAAAACCTAGTAGCTGTTTCCTACAGATTTTCAAGGATACTGCCCATCCTTTCCTTCTTTGCAAATTACTGGCATCAAAAGGGGAATTCAGTATACTTATTGAAACTCTCTCAAACACTCTAAACTCCAAATTCCTCAATTTATCTCTGAATTATCTACACTCTTATTTTCCCACCTTGACATCTTACTAAAACAGTAAAACTCCTCTTTCCTAAAGTCATTTGCCCCACATCATGTAATTAATTGTTCCCTGGCAAGCCCCTACTTTGGATCACTTCCACCATCTATTTTCTTTACTCCACTTAGATGTAGCTGAACAAAGGTAGAGCAAATAACACTGCTATTCTTACTCAGTCAACTACAAATTTATATTATGTATTGGCCATTGGGTCTACTTTGCTGCTAGGCAGTCATTTTACACTTACCTAATTAACTCACTATCTCACTAATTACAGCAGGTCTTCCAAACATTTTCATTTCTCCTTAAGCCTCTGTCAGCTACTCCTACCCCCACTTGGAGAGCCTTCCCTCATATTTTTTTTGAAAAAAAATATTGAGACCATACCCTGAGCACTCCCTCTTCTCCCAAACACCTCATCTTACACCACACAGAGGTCTCCTAATACTATATCTTCCTTCACATGAAAAAGTGGTTGTTCTTTACCAAGACAAACTTCTCCACCTGCATAAGTGATTTAATTTCATCTCATCTCCTCCAGAAGATTGCTTCCTCTGTCAGCCTCCCTCTCTATTACTCATCTTCAATCTTTCTATGTCTACTGGTTTTTCCTGCTGACCACAGTGATCTCCATGTCTCCACTATATTAAAAAGATCTATTTGATCCATCCATCCCCAGTAAATCATCATATATTTCTTATATCTTTGGTATATCTCTATAGTATATCTATTCACTTTATAGTATATCTATATATGACTTGAAAAAGCCCGCTATGATAGATCTCTACTTCCCCTCCTATTTCTTACCACTCTAAAATTTGATTTCTTATCTCATTCTTCAATTTCAACTTCTTTTCTCAGTAAGTTACAATTTATCACTTAATTTACAATTTCAATGCCATTTTCTCAACATTCATCCATCCTAAACACTCTACAGTCTTCCACGTTATAGATCATCATATTTTTTATATTCTCTCCTCACTTAGACTTCAGGATAGCACTCGTTATTAGTTCTCCTCCTACCTATCTGATTACTCCCTTTCAGTCTCCTTTCCTGGATCTTTCTCCAGCTCATGCCCAGTACCTATAGGTGTCCCATTGGCCTCATTCCTGAGTCCTCTCCTCTTCCGCTGCTATATTATTGGACTTGATGATCTCATTAGCTCCCATAGATTTAATTATTGTTTCCATTATCACTATTCTTATACTTAATTATCTATCCTTACCTTCTCAGCTGACAACCAGTCTAATGTGTCCAACTGCCTATTAAATATTTCAAACTAAAAGTCCTACAGTTTTCTTAAATTCAGCATGTCTAAAACTGAACTCATTATCTTTTCCCAGTCTCCCAACCCCATGCAAATTTCAACAGTGTGTCCACATGCATCATTAGTCAAGATATCCTGGTGACTAATTTCATGGCAACTGAATCAATTGATGAATGTGTATACCAGGTTGTAGAGTAAATTGTTCCTAATTAGAATCCTCATTACTTATCATATTAAGAATCTTCTAATCAGAATGTTAGTGCAAAGCTGTTAGTTATAATGATTTCTGCCAGGTGAACCTCACTCATTTTATTAAGGTAAAGGAAGTTCTGAGCTTTAGGAGACCTCTTTGATGAAAGTAGAACCTCCTTACTTTACAGCAGTCAGGAAGGTGCATACTAAGATTTTGGATTTTTAATGTAATAGTAATGTGATGTAAAGAAGACTTTTGTCTATTACACAGATAGGAAATAGAAAACTCAATTCATTTAATCCCATATTTGATACTGTTTTTATTACAGCACAAAGTATACAGTGTCCAAACATCTGTAATGAACCATTCTGTAATTTGTGCCCCTGACATCAAATATCATTCCTTTGAGGCTTCTAATCAAAACCTTTCCAGAATGACAGAATGTGGTTATTTTATGGTCTGCTTCAATAAAATTTTAAGAAAATAATTTTACTATAATAGTCCAATTGTGAAGTCTCCATATAGACAACACTTAATAAATATTGACATTAATTAAAATACACAGGGATTTGTTAAGAATCTACTCTCTACAGATAAATATACGAATAAAAGTTTATAAAAATCCCTGATCTCTGAGGGAAATTTATGTCTAGTTAAAGCACCAACACTCATAGGGAAAGGGAAATGGAGGAAATAAATATTTATACAGTACTTAATATATCCTACTTATTGTGCTGTGTTTTTTTTCTCTAAATACTATACACTTTGATCTTCACAATAACCCTGAGAAATAGGTGATACAATTATTTTCATGTTAAATGTTTTTTTCTTTTTATTTACTTTTACATTATGGAATTCAGTTCCACCATCTCTTAAGTTTCAAATTTTCTCACCCTTCCTCTTCTCCCCCCTGTCCCCTATAGTCGCATATAATCAAATATAGGTTCTACAAATATCTTTATGTTGAACATTAGTTATGCTGTAAATGATTATAACCAATGGACTGAACAATGAAAAAGAAAGGACAAAACAAAACAAAACACAAATGAGAAAGATCAAATAGTTTGCTTCAATCTGTACACTGTAGTTATTTCTCTGGTTGTGGATACCCTTTCCATCATCAGTCTTTTGTAGTTGTATTCTAACCTTGTATTGCTGAGAGGAGTCCAGTCTATCAAAGTTAGTCATTACAAATAAGATGTGTCTGTAATGGTTTACAAAGTTCTCTTGTTTCTGTCCTCATTCAGCATCAGTTATCATTATATCTATTTTACAGTTATGTAAATTGAGGCAAAGGCTAAATGACTCAGTTAAGTTCACACAACTAGTAAATGACTGAGTCCATATTTGAATTTGGGTCTTCCTGACTCCAGGCTTAGATGTGTACCGCCTGTACCATCTAAGTAACCCTACTATTGATAGCTACTATACAAAATAATAGATGAAAAGTACAATGGAATTTGATGAGAGGTTGAAGAGTAAAATTATTATACACAAAGGGAATGAGAGAAATCTTTCTATTTGAAGTAGGTCTTAAAGGGTAGCATTCAACAAATGAAAGATGGTGGCAGGAGTGATTTTTTTTTGTTTTTGAGGGGAGGAGAATCCTATCATCTTCCCCCACAAGCATATGAGTCAGTTTTTTTTTTCCTTTTGCCATAATACCCATGTGCAGCTTAACTATTTTCCCACTAGACTATGCTACTTCCTTCCCCTTATTGATTGCCTATATAGCTTTATTTTTCATTTCACATACTGCAGAAGGAAACTTCTCTGGAGATTGCAATGGAGTATTTACAATAGATGCTGGAAAACTGATTCCAGGTTGCAACATAGCTTCAGAATACAACTTTGCATCATACTATGGCATGCCTCCTCTCCAGATACTATGTAGGAGAGTTAGCTGTTGAATTCTGCTCCTTTCAAAATTATACCATTTGTATAACTGTTTATTTTGTCTTTTTAGGAATAATGGTTGGGAGAATGGACAGTGTTTCAATATGATTTCTCTTTACATGTGCCTCTTTTGCATTTCACACCAAGTGTTATTAAAAACATTGGACTCTACATAGTTTCCCATGTGTTTGTTTCCAAATTTTTTTGTTCATAAGGTGTCTGATTTTATTAACTATATGCTATGTTATCCAAAGAAGCGATTCTCTTCATCATAGGTTACTGGTGTTTTACTACCACTGCCCTCATCAGAGCTTAATTGAAAATAGTCCTCACTGGAGGTATTCTGACTATCCAACCATCCTATATATGCTTCTAACAAGTGCCAAGAGGCAATAGCCTAAGGAAATGTCTAGTTTTTTGCTGATTGTCACTAAGGAATCAAGCAAAAAATAAAAATATAATCCCCTTTATGAAATGAATAATATGCTAGCTGATTTCAGCTGGCACTTTCACAAATTTTAGATCAGCAAAAGAATGGGGAAGAGTTAAAAAAAATAATAACTCCTTTGAACTAAGCAGAAGCAAGAAAACAATATATGTGATCATTGTAATAATGTTAATGAAAATGTCTATAACATGAAGTTGAACAGTATGAATGAAAGAACTGATCCTGTCCAGAGCAAAAAGAAGATATACTCTTCTCTCCTTTGAGATATGAGGGACAAGTGTGAACTGTTGCTTAAACAAGTTAGAGACTGCTTTGTTGGTTGATTTTTTCTGAACTAATTTTCTTTGTTCTAAGAGAAGGGTCATTGAGGACAAGAAGGAAGTAGAATATACAAAAATGACTGTGATTAAAAGTGAAAGACAACATAATTTTACTTTATCTTTCTTCCCAATCACATTTAATTCCAAAATGGTAACATTTAGACATTTTGTAGAGAACCAAAATATTTTAAGAATATAAACAATATTTAAATGGGACAAAAAGTAAAAAGTGCAAAAAGGATTAAAATCACATCAAATAATTTATTTTCTATCCTGTTAAATATAATGTATATTTAAATAAAACAAACAATGTGTAGGAGGAGCTTGCAAATTCTTCTGTAACCCTTATTATTTTTGGTATACATAAATGCTTGTTTACCAATAATTATTAAATTCAAAAATAAAAAGGAAAAATAATAAATAAAATAATAATATTTTAAGGTGCCTACTTAATGCTCTTTCTGCATCAAATATTTTTTTCTCCAGATATCTTTCTTCTTCATTTCTTTATAACTGTTCTTTATTCTCTGCACCATTATTTATTAGCCACTGTGTTTATCCATGCCTCCTAAGGCTGCTAAATAAGTCCCTTCTTCTAATATATATCCCCCCATTTTATCTAGACTCTGGAAGTTAAAGAAAAAAAAATATTTTGAAGTCCTGTACTCATGCTACACTCTCATAAGAAAATTGCTTTCTTGGTATCTCTTCTTCATTTCCTTGCAAATATTTAATCCATACTACACTTTGTTCTGCCAAACTACAGGGATAGAGCTCCCCTTCATGTAGATATAATTAATGCACAAAGATTACAACAAACAATATGATGAATATCACTTAGCTAAAAAGAAGCATTTTTTCCAAATGCTTTATTAACTTCTCATTTACATCATTCATTTTTGCCAGATTTTGATTTACAATTTTTTTCCCGATTTTTCCCTTACCCATCAGCCCAGAATAGCAGCCCCATAGGATATCCCCTTATCCAATCTGCTCTCTCCCATATCTTCTCCCATACCCCCTTCAACTTTGTCATTAGGGCAAGGTGAATCTCTGTGCCCCAATGCTTGCACACCTTATCTTCCAATTACATGCAAAATAGTATTAATAAAATTGTTTATGTATATTTGAAACATTAATTTTAAAATGTCGAATTCCAGATCCATTCCTATAGTCCCTTATCAACCACTCCTACTGGGAAGATAAGCAATTCAGTATATGTTGTACATGTATAGCTATGCAAAATATTACCCTAGTAGATTTACTATAAAAGACTGGCTATATTTCCCTCCCACTCATCCCACCCCCGACCTGGTCCATTCCCTACTTTGATCCTGTCCCTCTTCAAAAGTCAGTGCCTACAACCTCCCCTCTTCCCAGCATGCCCTCCCCTCCATCATCCCCCCTTTATCCCCCTCACCCCTACTCTCCTGCAGGGTGAGATATCCCATTTAGAAGGTATGTCATTCTCTCTCTGAGCCAAATTCAATGAGAATATGATTTTGTCTTTTTGCCTTCCTGTTCTTCCCCTCCCCTGCAACTACTTCCTCTTGCCTCTTCTACATGAGATAGTTTACCCCATTCTGTCTCTCCCCATCTCTTCTTGTTATATTCCTCTCTCACCTCTTAATTTCACCTTTATATACCATCCCTTCCTATTAAATTCGACCTCTGCTCTCTATCCATGTATACCTGTAAACATATATACATACATTAACATAAGTATTCATATGCCCATATAATCTTCTTCAATTATTTTCATACTGAGAAAGGTTTCATCAGTAACGGTTATTGTTTTTCCATGTAGGAATGTAAATAGTTCAACTTTGATAAGTTCCTTTTGATTTCTTTTCTTTTTTTACCTTCTCAAGCACTGCTTGCTTCTTGTGTCTGGATGTCAAATTTTCTATCCAACTCTGTTTTTTTTTTTTTTCTCAAGAATGCTTGAAAGTCCTCTGTTCCACTGAATGACCATATTTCCCCCTGAAACAAGATACTCAGTTTTGCTGGGGAGTTGATTCTTGGTTTACATCGCTGCTCCTTTGCCCTGTAGAATATCATATTCCTTGCCCTTCAGTCCCTCAGTGTAGAAGTTGCCTGGTCCTGTGCTATTCTGATTGTGTTTCCACAATATTGAAATTGTTTCTTCCTGGCTGCTTGTAATATTTTCTCCTTGCTCTGGGAATTCTGTAACCTGACTATAAAATTTCTGGGAGTTTTCTTTTTGGTATCTTTTTCAGGAGGTCATCTGTGGATTCTTTCAAACTTTATTTTGCCCTTTGGGTCTAAACATCAAGGCAATTTTCCTTGAGAATTGCTTGAAGGATGATTTGTAGGTCCTTTCTTTGATCATGGTTTTCAGGTAGTCCATAATTTTTAAATTTTCTCTCTTGGTTCTATTTTCCAGGTCGGTGGTTTCTCCCATGAGATATTTCACATTGCTTTCTATTCTTTTAATTGCTTGGATCTGTTTAACAGCATCTTGATTCCTCAAAGTCACTAGCTTCAATTTTCTCCAGCATAATTCTGAAGGAATTAATCTCCTCAGTGAGCTTTTGAGATTCTTTTACCATCTGGCAAAGTAGGCTTTTTAAGTAAGCCATTCTTCTCCTCATTGCCTTTTTGAGCTGCTTTTGCCATTTGAGTTAGTCTATTTTTTAAGGTGTTATATTCCTCAGTCAGGCTGTTGACTCTCCTTTAATGCTTTTCCTGCATCCTTCTCATTTCTCTTCCAATTTTTTCCTCCACTTCTCTTATTTGTTTTTTAAAATCCTTCTTAAGGTCCTCTATGGCCTGTAACTTGCTCATAGTTTCATTTAGGGCTTTTGGTGCAGGATTTCTGATCTCACAGTCCTCCTCCTATTTCCTGCTTCGATCCCCTTTGCCCCCAAAATAGGAGTCTAAGGTGGAATTTCTCTGTTTGTTTCCTTTGCCTAGGCATGTTGCCATTTAATTACTTGACTTTTGGGCTTATTGCTACTGTAGGACTCAGCTAACAGACAGGGGAGCTTCAGTCCCAAATGTTGGGGTTTTCTCAGCTGCCAGAGTTATTAGTTGGGTACGTTCTCTGAAGCCCCCACACACTCTGGCAAGCTGGACACACACCCCAAGACCCCCACCCCAGATTGCAATCCAGATCCAGGGATGTTAAAGCAAGAGCAATTACACCCCAGACTGATTACCGGATCCCCCTACATTTCGCAGCCCAGGAACTGGAGCTGCAACTGAAGCTGCAAAATGGCATCTGTGCCAAGGTTCTTCAGTGGCTTCTCATGTCCAGGGGAAGAAGCTGATGTGTTCCCAGATTCTTGTCCTAATTCCATAGGGCACTAAACACTCACTTTGTCCTAGGCAACTATGTGTTGGTAATTCTGGAAAAGCCACAGTTGCTGGTGTTCTGTGGTCCCTACAGCAGGCTGCTGCTCTGGCCTCCCTAGGGCTAAAACCACAACTCACACTGGTCTGGGCTCAGCTCCTAGAGCTCTGTGCTGTCTGCCCCTGCTGGGCTGCCGGGCTGTCCTCAGCAGGAGGTTAGCTTCTCTGTGTCTTTCTGTGGTTTCTGAAGCTCCGGAGGTTATTCAGAGTCCCCTTTTACATAATTTTGATGTGTTGTGCGGGATAGCTCCATGGAATTGCTGTTTCTACTCCGCTTTCTTGGCTCTGCCCCAAAGCATTTATTTTTAACCCAAGATTGTTAAATATAGAACTTCATTATGAAAGATAGTTGTAAATTCTTCTAATTTGGAAGTCTTTTTTTTTTGCCTTTTTTTGGAGGGCAATTGGGGTTAAGTAACTTGCCCAAGGTCACATGGCTAGGTTTTTTGTTTTGTGTGTGCGTTAAGTGTCTGAGGCCGGAACCGAACTCAGGTCCTTCTGACTCCAGGGCCGACGCTCTACTCACTGCGCCACCTAGCCACCCCCTAATTTGGAAGTCTTTATGAATGAGATAAAGTGACATTTTAAAATAGTTTATACTACATGAAGCAAGAGGCAAATGTGGTTTAAGATTCCATCTGATATGATATTTGTATGATCATTTATGAACACATCACAGAACAAGATCTTTTGTTAGTGGAAAACAAAATAGAGACTAAAACAAAACCCAATGACATTGAAGTCTTATTTCCATGATGGTTCAACTCACTTGATAGAGTATTACCATATATTGGGATGAAATAGAAACTCTATTAAAACATGGTTAAAAGAATTTTGAATAAATGTTTCAGCCTGTAAGAAATGTATAAATTGGGGTGGCTAGTTGGTGCAGTGAGTAAGAGCACTGGCCTTGGAGTTGGGATGACCCAGGATCGAACCTGGCCTCAGAAAATGAGCACCCACACATAAATAATGACTAGTCGTGTAACCTTGAGCAAGTTACTTAACCCCAATTTCTTTAAAAAATGCATAAATTATATAAAGTGTAAACATGCTTTCAAGAAGAGTAAGGGAAAAATGAAACATACAGTGCTATCAGCCAAATAATCATTGTTTTTTTAGTCAGATGTCAAATATGATAAATTGTGAGTTCAAGGGACCTTGGTTGTTTCCAGAATTTTTCCATCCCCTTCACTGACTATTTGGAATAAACAATCCTAACTATTACTTTCTGAAATCAATATACCTTAGAAAAATATGTCATACACACACACACACACACACACACACACACACACACACAATCTAATTCTTCATCTCAGAGTAGAAAATAGGCTATACTTTGGGGACATTAAAAAAAAAAAGTAAAGATATTTTCTAGTTGTAATGGAAATGCAAATTTAAAGATCTTCCCTGCCCCTAGGCCCTTTGATAGGCTTAAGAGTCTCTGAGAACCTTCCTTGATTTGAAAATATACTCTGTCCCCTAATAGGCTGAATGTGGTCACATGGAGCCTATGGCATGAGGCTTAGTTTTCTGGAAGGCCTACACCTTGATGCTGTGTGATTGGGCAGTGGGTCAAGAGGGTTGTGACATTCTCTGAGCCAGGAGAAGTGGACATAATCCCTGTTGTGAAGCTTTGCTTTGGAGCTCATTTTGAGAAGTGTTGTGTGATTTGACCAGATGAGACTCGGGGCAGCCGTTGAGAGCCCCCCGGTTTTGAAAACCCAGATGTTGATGCTTCCCTCTGTACTAACTGTGATTTGGTATTGATGTAATGGTTGGGCAATTTGGAAGCCTGTCTGCTTGATCTGTTTGTGTCTCTGTCTTGTAACTTCTGTCTGTATTCTTTGAAGTTCTTTGTGCTCAACTTTTTCCTCTGAACTAGGTAAACAATATATGTTTGATTGATTAAAGTAAGCTTCTTAACCCATTTTGAGTAGCTTTCCTTTAGAAAAGCAGATCTAAGAACCTGTGTTGGCAGCTACCCTGGGGATGTTGGGATGCTTGTTGCTAAAATAGTAACTCAAGTAATCTTTATTAAAAGATGATAGTAAATCTATTATTATTTTAATTGTTATAGATATTTTTTATCAATTGAACAAAAGAAAGCCAATAATGTTGGGCATACCTCTATCCCCATTCCTCTCCCCACCCACAGTATATCAGGGAGAAATTAATTTGAGATAAAGATTTTTTTTTCTTAGCTAATACCCATAATGTGCCTTTTTAAAGTAATGTCAGATTGTTTTAGCTGACTTGAGATACAGGAGTATTCTTGAAAATCCTTCCAGATTTATAATGGACGTTGATGAATATTTGCTATATGAAGTTCAGCTAGGCTAATCTGAAAGCCTTTTCTTATTTATTCATTCATTTTTTGGAGTCAGACATTTATACACAGGACTAGAGTAGTTGTTTTGCATTCTTTTACTTTTTTTCTAATTTAAACTTTTATAAAACATATTTATTATTATTTTCTCCTAGTTTGTAAAGCAATTTCTGCTAGCAAAAAGATCCTTGTAATCTTCTGGCCAGTTGTTTGACCCCCTTGCCATATGTGGGTTGACAATTCTGGAAGCAGTTGCTCCTTCTGCTGCTTTTGCTTCCACTGCTGCTGACCCAGTTGATTCAGTCATTCCCAAGGCTGCTTCTGGCTTTGTTGTGATTGGAACTGTCCTTGTGTGACAGTATTGAACTGTGCTTCAGTGTCACCCAGGTGCAACAGAATTTTCTTGCTGACCTTCTAAGTTGTCTTTGCCTCTGTGGGCTGAGTGGTCTGTGAATGGCTGCTGCTGTCAATGATTCAGTCAACCTAAGGTCTGCTCTGTGTTTGCTGGGCCCCAGCGTACACTGGCATTGCCTGTGCTGGGGCACTCTTCTCTCTCACACTGGGACAAGAAAAATTTCCTGCCCGCTTTCTAAGTTGTCTTGGGCTGGAAATTTTTTTCACTCTTGTGAGTTCTGCTGCTCTAAAATTTGTTTAGAGTAATTATTGAAGAATATTTGTGGTTAGTGGGAGGGGAGATCATGTGATGCCTGCTTTCACTCTGCCATCTTGTCTCTGCCTTTGGCCTTCATTTTCAAAGAGGACTAATGACATCACTGGGTGATTTAATTTGCGTTATCACAATGTCAATAAAATCTGATTAAATTTCTTTGTTATACTAGAAATTTCACTGAAAAGAAGAGGAGCCTGTATCCATATATGAGAGGGATTAATAACAAAACAATAATTGACTTGTCTTTTTTAAGATACTTAATACAAAATCAGTATGGTTTAAGAAGAAACAATGCCATTAGTAAAAATTATTTAGATTCCATTAATTGTAGGGAAAGGCATATTTATTAATTCCTTTTTTATTTTCTGACGGTAATACTCTATGATGTTCTTTTAATTGGCTAATATATCTGGATATCTCATTTTTCTTATTATACATAAGAATTAATAGCATCATCATTACACATGATGGAAAGGAATTCAAGTATTTAGTGTAAATAACTTTTGATTGTAGTTTTTCATGTCTGGAGTTAATTGAAGAACTTCTGCTTCTCAGGAAACTGATGCTTTGCTAATTTCTTATCTGTTGATCCTTATCATTTTTAAGCTCTGTGAACCCTTCCTTGTCTTTTCTAAAATATTCATAAACACTTAGTATTTATAATCATCTTTTTAAAAGCATTTAGAGAGTGCTAACTTTTATGATAAATGCAAGTTAACTTTTAGCCAGAGAACTGCAAAGTACATCAGATCGGATATCTTTGGGCTACAGAGTTGAGTCCAGATATGTATTCAATCACCTGGCTATGGGTTATTCAATGAAAATAAAAATCACAGCAGCAATGATTAGCTTTTCTCTTAGCAGATCAAAGAAGCTCAGCCAGAATACTAGCATTTGATGCAGCTGACAGGCTTCCACTATGTTTGCTTCTCAAATCAGCTGTGCCTGCAGAGAGCAAAAGGCAATCATGTGCACCTTTACTGCTATCTAACTTTAGGTGACTTTGAAGGGCAATTCCCTCCTTGGAACTGCTGGCCAATAAAGTGCATTTTCTCCCATCAATTAGTAATCCTTTAAATGAAGGCATCCTTCAAATGATTGCTCCTGAATACCACACTTACAAGAAACAGTTTTTCAACCCCCATTCTTATGTCTTCGATTTTCCTCAGTTCCATATATTATGTAACTTTAAATCTCAAGTTATTCTCTCTGGTACTTATAGTTTTAATGATTTAAAATACATAGTTACTTTCAATGCGCAACTTTTCACTTAATGGGAATTCTCCAAATTTCTCCTATATAATGATTAGTCCTTTTAAAATCCTAAATATTTTCCAAATATCAATATGCATTAAAAAGTATTTAGTTTAATCATTTCAAGAATCTATACACTGATGATTAAGGTACCATTATTACCTCTGGCCTCTTAAACCTATAGTAGTCCACACATATATCTCAGTTTTTCAATAAATAAAAATTATTTATCTACTTATTCAAGTATTATTCTACATTATTTACCAGGTGATATATATCTTTAACTTTTTTATCACATATGTTACTTGTCATTTTGTGACATAACGCAGTTTTCACTTATATTTAAATGTTTTATATATAAAATGATATTTATCTAAAACCAATAACCAGAATTATTGGCAATGGAGAATTATTGGAAATTTTCATAGTAAATATAGGGAACAACATATCAAAACAAAGATGAGTTCAATTAGCTGCATGCTCCAATTTTTTTTTTATTTTATTAATATGTGAACTCCTAAAATGGAGTATCAAGCTTTCCTATTTTTATCCCTAGCACATAATATAGTGCTTTACACAAAACAAGTGTTTAATTAATAATGTTTAATTCATTCATATATAATGAATTCACTGATTGGAGCTACCAGTGAAAGAGAGAGTGAGCAAATTTGGGAAGTGGAAGAGAGGACATTTACAATGGCTACTATCTATTTTCTAAAAAAAAATGTAAGCAGTGAATGCATTTAAGATTTGTTTAGAGACTCGATGAGGGAAAAGAAGATATGAAATACCAATTGGAAGGAAGAATCAATGAAGAAAAATAGAGTAGAAACATGAAAATGTAAGATCCATTAGACCTCTAACTAGCATGAACTTCTTGGGATTTTCTTCTAGGGTGGAGAATTTATCTTAGTTTCTCCATTAATCCATGCCATATGACATGATGATACTGCTCCCTCAAAAAGCTCCAGGCTGCCACTACTACTATATCTAATGTTTCACCACTCTGGTGTCCTTCTCCTAAGGCCCACATTCCCCCACTGCAACACCTTTATTTTTTTCCTTGAGCAAATTTGTTTGAGTAGGAGGATCAAGAGGATATAATTTCCCCATTCTTATGATATTTGACAAACATAATCCCATTAATGTCTAACATTCATTTTCCATTGTTTAAATGGATAAAGGAATTATCATGTTATTTGGATTCATTAATTACAAATTGTGTTTGGTGTCTATTTGGTTTCTAAAATCTTTAACTCCAAGCCCCAATTTACACACATCCCACAAATCAATTTTCTTTGGATGCAACAATCATTTTTATTGCCCTACAATCCAGTTGAAATTAGATAATATGAATTTAGGATTGCCCTCATTTTATAAGATATTACTATTTAAGGTATGAT
Organism: Gymnobelideus leadbeateri; assembly: GCA_011680675.1. Taxonomy (NCBI): domain Eukaryota; kingdom Metazoa; phylum Chordata; class Mammalia; order Diprotodontia; family Petauridae; genus Gymnobelideus; species Gymnobelideus leadbeateri. The sequence continues at coordinate 114,927 of WOXC01004970.1, forward strand.
GAACCTGTTATGTAGCCAAGGTACAACCACACAATACTTCAAGTGGGAGAACTGGATTGTTAAAAAATAAACTATTTATGTTGAAATCCCAAGAATGAATATAGAATTTGAATGAAGAGAAAAGTCTATGGGAAAATAGTAATTATTTGAGAAATGAGGAAGAGTGATTTGATCTGAGGCATAGAGATACCAATAGAATGGATTTAGTGAGTTAATAAGATTTAATTAAACTTCAAAAGGGCTAATGAAGTTTTAGGTTTCAGATTCTAGGGGGGGGGAGCATTTGGACATGTCAAAGAGCAAAGAATATGAAAATCCTACTTCCTCTCCTATTCAGTTCATATCAAGAAAATAGTATATTCTCCTGCAGTGGAATTGTTCCCTCACTTATATGAACATTCTTATCAATGGTACATATTTTAATACATCCATGCCTTCTCATCCTTTGTGATTTTTCTCCAGTTGGTCACAGGTTTAATCTCTTTTTGTGAGAGCCACGGTTTAAGGAGTATATGAGAATTTCAGAGATGTGAGGAAAAATAAGACATGGAGAATGAAAGAAAATGTGTTAATACCCCAAGTGGGATAATGAATGGGATGTTGATTGAATAGGGGTACAGAGGAGGGGAATGAGTAATGAAGGGCAGTACAATCAAGTTATATGAAGGATAAGGCACCTCAAGTTGGAAATGTGGATACTGAACCTTTGGATTAAATCCACAAAATGTAGTTGCTCAGTAGTTAAATATCATGAGGGAGGAAGGAGTGGCTAAATCTCATCCTAAAAATTTACTTATGTGAATTAATGTCAGAGAACCTAAGGCTATTGATAGTGTATATTTGACTGATACCCTGACATTAGCAAGTGACCTTTTATTACATTTCTAAGCTTCTTGATTGCAGGTACATTACTTATTAAAGATATTTTTTCTTATATCCCCTGCAGGTAGCTAGTGAGTGAGCACAGTAAAATTTTAAGAAATTGTCATCAACTGGGTGATTTATTGGACATTCCAGGATCAGTGCTGTAAAAGTGAGTGAGTTTTAGTTCAAAATTGTAGTGATTTTAAACATATATACTCACATGCACATGTAGTGCTGCTTTACTTGGCATTCAAGCATAGAAAATACAGATATTTGGCATAATGACAGGTATGGGATTGATTAGTTCGGTATATCACAGGTCTGAACTCCTTCAGACTCAAAAGTAGGCATTTGTATAGTAAGGATCTAGTTGAAATATTGTTATAGTGGCATATTGGGCAGAACTCTAATATTAATTGTAAGGGTTATATAGGTAGACAGCTGAAAATAAAAACTCAGTGTCTCCTGGTGTGGTAAATTAAAATAGAAATTGTTATGTCAAGGCTAAAGGCAGAGAGTTAACTAATAAAATACGACAATCATGAGTCCTGTAAAATATATACAAAGCATTGTTATTATTGACTTTAATGGGGCAGCAATATTTATCCTTCCAGACAAAAAGTTGTTTTAATGTTTTCTGATTAAAAAAAATAAGCATTACAACCACAAATGCTTAAACACGGTTACATATTTCTACTGGTTTCTGATATGACTACTTATTACTTCGTCATTCAGATGCCTGAATTAATTAATACAATTCCCCTTTCTTGTTATTTGAAAGCTATTCTACATATCCAACAAAATCTAAATCAGAATAGGTTAAAAATAAATGTAACCTAAAATCACAATAAAATTTATTAATAAAAATAATTATATATTGATAAGCTTGGGGTAATAGAAATGAAACCAAAAATATATAATCAGAATATAAATAAATATTAATAATTAATTAAATATTCCCAAATATTGATATTTTCTTCTAAAACATATAAATACATTATTATTTTATTTTATAAATATAATCTATGGGATATAATTGAGACAATTTATTATCTACCTATTTAAGTTGAAATTAAGTTCTACTATTATAATAAATAGTATTAGTGAAATCAATAAATAAGTCTGATGCACTTTAAAATTATTGCAAATCATTATATTATAATCCTTTGTGATTTTATAATTTTATGATCAAAACATTAAAAATCTTTGTGGGAAGGAAATGCCTCTTTCATCAGAAAAAATAGTTACATTATTCTGTTTGTTTATTACCAATATAAGCTATGAACATAATAAATTCTGACATGTTTCAATACATTATATTTAAAGTAACACTAATTATATAATTTTATTTCCTTGATTTGCCATACATATGTTTTATTATTTTATGAGATAAGTAAACATGTTGAATTTCATATTTTTTCAAGAAATAACAGAAAATTCAGTAAAAAAACAAAAAACAAAAACACCTTTTGCTTGAAAAAAAGCACCTTTCTTCCACAAGCAGACTTTTTTTTTAAAAGGAAAATTTATATATTTTGAAAGTGGCCATTGAAGAGTACACAAGACAAAAAGGGTTCTTTTATAAACAACTCAGATTAATGTTCATCTTGATTTTATATCACAATGTTATTACTGATGGAAAATCTGCTCTTCTTTTTTGTTAATCACATGAAAGTAAAACTTTGAAGCAAAATGACAATCTCACATCAGGGTAATATTTTTGGCAGGTATTCTGTTCTTGCTTAGTTATTCTTGAATAATTTTAATTTGAAATAGAGTTATGGCACCTTTCCACAAAGTCTTGAACATGAAATTAATTGAGCATTTCCTGTGGCAAGAAATTTGGGAAATGTAGGTTGTAAGAACATAGATTTAAAGTTGGATGGGATATTAGAGGATATAAAAAAAAAACACTAATACAAATGAGGTACAATAAGGTACAATGATTCCATCACATTCATACGTGTAGTGTTTACAGTAAAATGTGAATCTGAGTTTAACTGACTTTCAGTTCAACACCCTGTCCGCAATTCCAACGATTTTAAAAGTTTCTCGTCTCAGTATCCTTTATTTTTTTTTTTCAAAAATTACTTAGCCTTCCCCTAAGGGCTTTTGTTTATGCTGCTAATATATTTATATTTACCCTGTTAGAAATTAAAGGTGTTATTATTATGAAAATTTTTTAATATCAATGGATTTTATGTTCCCAAGGAGATCTCAGACTTATAACATTTATTTAACCCCTGCAAAACACAATGAAAACAAAAGATATAAATAAAATTTATCTAAAATAGTGTAGTGTAGTAAAATGATCACTGTGCTTAGATTTAGAGTTTCAGACTTCAAATCCCATCTTGGTTACTGTTTAACTTTGGAAAAAATATCACTCACCATCTGTGGGGCTCATTTTTCTAAATTATAAAATAGAGGATTGGACTCTTTAGTCTTTATCTAGTTTTAGAACCATGCAAACTTAAATGTTTATTATAATCTGCCTTGGCACTATAACCCCTGATATGTGAAGTCAAAGGTTTTCACTTGATTCTGTTGCTTAGGTAGAAATTGTTTTTATTGTTTTGATTACTGAAAAAAAAATGATTCCGGAACAAAACACTACAAAATTACTGAAAATCTCATTATTTTTGTAGAATTATCTTAGCATAAGTTTTTTTTTTCTTAATGTATTAAAATCATCATTCGCATGTAAGTTAAAGTATTGCTCTTGTCTTTATTTTGTTCTTGAGGTAAAATTAGAAATATTAGGTATATATTATCACACCAGTATTGGTATGTGTATGGCAGATAATAGTAGCCAAAGAAGTTCCTCAAACATTAAGTGGATTTCTTCCCTCACTGATGTGAACATTTTTCTCAATGAAACACATTGTAATACATCCATGCCTTCTCATCCTTTGTGATTTTTCTCCAGATTCTTCCACAAAACCTCCAAAGAAGGCTTACTAAGTGGACTGTGTGCCTTAAGCTCAAACTGTTTTTTCATTAAATGCATATCAACAAAATCCAAAAATCCATTGGTTATCCTTGTGATAAAATTCTCAGTCCACCTTTTCTGGACAGTTGATTCTTTGGTGACATCTTTTACATTGATTCTCATGCCCAGTTCTTCATTTCCAAAATGGTGCATCAAGCTCATGAACATTGAATGCCTCTCTTTTGCTACTTGCTTGAACTTTAATTTTGATTCTTGAGACAATTTAATGAGCTTTCTATATAGCATAATTAGAAAAAAATGCGCTTTGGTTTATAAAATTTTATTTATATTTTAAAAGTGTATATGTTATTGTTAAATTTGGTAAATATGAACAAACAAATATTTTTACAAAGAAGAGAGGATTAAAATATGGCATAATGGATAACTAGAAAGTTTGTTTTTTAAATAAACTTAATTTAGCACTGTTTCCCCTTTAGAAGTTATTTTGACCCTTCAGCTGTATTTCAAAAAAGTATATAATGGATAATCCTTTTTCTTCCTTCTCTTATCTTATGGCATTATGACCACATCTCTATAAATCTCTATTCTTCCCATAATCCCACCTCTTCCAAAAAAGCTCTTTCTTGTAATAAGTGGTCAAGTGCTAAGATTATAAAATTCCATTTCTTTTCAATATGAGAAATATGTATATTATTTTAAAAGATAAGACAGAAAGGTTGTTTGCTACAGCTACAAATGTTAAAAGACATATCTATGGGATACCAATAATTATGCGTCTATAAACATTGCTTTTGTTTAGTTTAAACAAGACACACAGAACCAGAATCATAGATTTACAGATAGGAATAGGTCATTTGATCTAACCCTTTCATTTTACAAATTGTAATAGTGAGGCTCAGAGAGGTTAAGTTGTATAGTACATAGAGTATGAAATTGGACATCAGGAAGATGTGAGTTTGAATCTCACCTCGTTTATACCCTAACTGGGTGAACACAGGCAAATTTTTTAATATTTCTAAAGCTGAGTTGTTACATTTGCCTTCTGGAGTTAATAATCCCAACAATATTTTCCTTACATAGATATAGAAAGTCCAGAATTATTAAATGCATGTCAACTGCTTTAAAAATGTTTTAAAAATGTTAAATCTCTGCATAAATATCATCATTACGATATTTTTGTTATTGTTTTATTTAGCTTGTCCAAAATCACACAGGTACAGTCATAAAAAGTAAGTCTACATGGGACATTTCTGTTTTCCTCAGGTACAAATGACTGCACCATTCTGTCTCTTTGTCTGGTTGTCTCTCTCTCTCACACACACACACATAGAAGCACACACAACATTGTATTTACATTCTATAAATACAGATATGTATATTTGTTTTACATAGGCAAAGATAGATTATGTTCATATGCATGCATCTCTATTATATATATATAAACATACACGTACATACAACATATACATATATACATCTACATATGCATATACCTATATGTCAACACCATTTGGTGTGGATTCTCTAAATTTGATCATCTTACATTTCTTTTTAGCTACTTCAATTATGCTTTGTTCTTAGAGCACAGCACCTTCTCTGATGAGGGCACATCTTGCTGCTTCCTCCTGTGCCAGTATCTCCCATGTCACACAGTAAATTCTGAAGTTCTTGAGAGAAAGCTTTATAGAGTGACATTATATTGCTTCCTCTGACCATCCTTTCAATTCTCGCTCTCTGTGAATTCTCCATAAAACAGTCTTTTGGCAAATGTACATTTCCATTCGAACACCATGGTTAAGCCCCCAGAGTTGCACTCTCTCCAGAAAGGACCTCAGTGTCTGGTATTTTATCATGCCAGGTGATTTTCAGACTCTTCCTAAGACAATTCAAATAAAAGCAATTCACTTTCCTGGCATGGTGCTGGTTTGCTGTCCAGGTTTCACAGGCATACAACAATGAGGTCAGTACAATGTCTCTGTAGAACTTTAGCTTTGTAGTCCGTCTAATACCTCTTCTCTCTCACCATTTTCTTCAGAGCCTCCCCACACTGCGCTAGCTCTGGCAATGTGCCTGTTAATCTCATTATCAATGCATACATCCCAAAAAATAAACTACCAAGGATTCACAACATTGAAAATGTCTTCATTTGCTGTAGCTGATGATTCCACATATGAATGGTATGATGGTGGCTGATGGAGGGCCTGTGTTTTCTTGGTGTTAATTGTTAGGTCAACATTAGGACAAGAAGCAGAGAACTGATCTATACATTTTTTGCATCTCACCTTCAGACATTGCATTGAGTACACAATCATCTGCAAACAGGAAATCATAAACCAACACTTTTTCCTTTACCTGCAGCCAAGAATTTACCATGAGTGTAGTAGCTGCTATTGGTGCCATTTTCCTCCTCATTAAAGGCATTTGACAACATGCCTGAAAATATCACCTTTAAAAAATGGGAGCAAGCACACAGCTTTGTTTCACTCCATTGGTGACTAGGAAAGCATGAAAGCAATGTACATTATACAAAACACCAGGCAACCATGCCATCATAAAATTGATGTACATTGCTTTTGAACTTCTCCAGGCAACCAAATGTTGACATAAGTTTCCATTGATCCTCAAGACTGAGAGAATCTAAGGCCTTGGTTAGATCCATAAATATTGTGCATAGACCTCTGTTGTTCTTCTGGCATTTCTGCTTGAGTAGTCAGGCAGCAAAAAACATATTGACTATTCCTTGGCCCTTTCTGAAGTCACACTGGCTCTCAGGCGCATGACCATCTTCCAGGTAATGGATCAGCCTATTAAGGAGAACTCTGGAAAGAATTTTGCCAACAATGCCTAACAGAAAGGACTAGAGGTGGCCAGCTGGTGCAGTGAATAGAGCACCAGCCCTGGAGTCATGAGGACCTGAGTTCAAATCCGGTCTCAGACACTTAACACACAAAAAAATCTAGCCATGTGATCCCGGGCAAGTCGCTTAACCCCAATTGCCGCCCCCCCCCCAAAAAAAGTCAGGCGGACCTAATAGAAAGAACTTGTGATTTTCTCAGCATAATCTATTTCCTTTATCTTCATAGAGATGGACAGTGAAGGCATCCTTGAATTCTCAGAGGAAAAAATCTCCTCTTACCATGTAACTAGGAAAATTTCAGTCAGCTTTTGGAAATCTCAGCTTGAATAGAACCAGCACCAGGTGGTTTGCATGCAAAAGGAGACTGTCATTCAAAACTTCTTCTTAAGTTGGAAGTTCAGGTAGGTAAAGATAGACTTAAACCTGAGGTAAACAGTCAATGGCTTCAGAATTGAAGGTCTGTTGAAAACACTATCCAAGTGTTTAGCCCACCTCTCTAGTATTATGGCCTTATCACTAATTAATGTGGCTCTATTAGCACTGAATAGTTAAGATGTAATATACGTCTCTGGCCATGAATAACTTTCAGGGCATCATAAAACTCTAATCACTATCAGAATAAAACTGAAATTCATATGCCTTCTTACAGAGCCAAGAATCCTACAGCGCTCTAAGCTTCATTTGTACTTTACTTTTGTCTGTTTGTTTGTTTGTTTTTTGCTTTTTGGAGGGCATTTGGGGTTACGTAACTTGCCCAAGGCCACACAGCTAGGTTTTTATGTGTGTGTGCATTAAATGTCTGAGGCAGGATCCGAACTCAGGGCCTTCTGACTCCAGGGCCGACGCTCTACTCACTGCACCACCTAGTCGCCCCCTGTACTTTACTTTTGATGGAATTAAACAATAAATTCCTAGAGATGGATAAACTATCTTGCTGATAAACCCTACAGAGTTCTCACTTTTCCTTTAGCAGCTTCTGAATTTCCACATCATTTTCATCAATCCTATCTTGATATTTGTGAGTCTTCTGACCCAAATGAGAAAATGCAGTGCTCTATGCCAGATCTCTAAAAGCTTACCAGTCCTTTTCTGTTCCAATGTTCCCAACTTTGTGTTGGCTCAACTTTCCCTCCTAGTTAGTAAAAAAAAAAAAAAAAATTCCTGCTCAGCAAAGAAGCAGATGACATTAATTCTTCTGGGAGTCATTTTGGTTTGGGGTTGCCACTTTTGTTAAAAGCAAATATTTAGCTTAGAAGAGGATAATTCTTTGATCATCCCAGCACTCTGTACAACACATTGTGTTTCTCTCACATCCTGTCTGTCTCTTCTCCTTAAAGTTACATAGTCTATTAAATGCCAATTTTGCAATGAGGGTGCATCCATGAAGTTTTATTGAATTTCGGAAATGGAAGGCAGTTTTGATAATGAGAAAGTCACAAAATGCACAAGACTTCAATAATAAGTGACCATTGCTATTGCTGTTTCCAGCTCCATTCTTCCATAGGACTCCCTGACAATTTTGGTTGTCTGAGCCTTCTCTAGCATTAAAGTCACCTGGAATTATAAGCTTGCCAACTTTGGGCACTTTGATGATAGTCTTCACAAGTCTTCACAAAATTTTTATTCTACTTCATCAGGGTTTTTAATGGTGGGAACATAGGCAATGATGATGGTAGCCTGATGTTCTGCTTTAATTGGCAATCTCATTGTCATGAGCCTGTCATTCACTTAGGCATACAAGCTTAGTTTTGATTGCAAAACCTATAATATCTTCATGGTGTTCCCTTCACTATGGCCACTCTAGAAAAATATGTATCCACCTCAAACTTCAGTAAGATGGCCTTCATTTACAATCCTTGTTTCATTCATGGCTGCTATTTGAGTGTGATACCTGCTAAGTACTCTTGCAGCAAGTTCCACTGGATTTTGTGTACTATATAAGCACACACACACATTTCATATACCAAGGGTGAGTGGAATACACTTTTTCAGACATTTTTTACAGTTGTGTGTCTGTGTGTGTGTATATGTTTTGACCACAGGTTAGGATCCCCACCTGACACAGCAATCAGGCCAGGGTTGGTTAATCAGACTATTTTTATGACACCTTTCCTAGCCCCTTCCTCAAACCATAAGATGAGCAGTGTGATTTTTAAAAGGCTACTCAGGGGGGCAGAGCCAAGATCGCAGTATAGAAGGAGGAAAACTCCATGAGCTCCCCCAATGACCACCTCAAAAACCTATAAAACATGACTCTAAATATATTTTAGAATTACAGTGACCGCAAAGTGACACAGAGACACAAATCTCTCATTGAAGGCAGCCTGGAAGGACTACAAGAAGGATCCATCACAGCATTCTATGAGCCAAGCCCAGCCCTGTTTGAGCCCTTGCTTTTAGCCCCAGGGCAGCCCCTACCAGAACCTCCTTGAGCATACCTCTAGAGAATGGATCACCAGCAACTGAGGGGGTTTCCAGAATTGTCAATGCATAAATGCCACAGTCAAAGTGAAAGGTCAGTGTCGATATCTGTTAGAACTAAGAGGGATGGAGGAGTGCGTTTGGCCCCTGCCCCCTGGGGTGAAAAATGGCAGAGGTGTGGCAGCCCTGCAGCCACCTGCTTGTGGTTGCTTCAGAGCACACAGCCTGCAGATAATAGGGGGGGAAAGCAAACATACAGGCAATAATTTCTCTTACATTAACTTGTCCAGATCTGGATTGTGGTCTTGGGAGGTGCACCTGAGGTTTGTGAACAGTGAGCCAGAGATTGTGGGGGCTGTAGAGACAGTTCCGTATTAATAGCTCCAGCATCTGTGAAAACCTCAGCAATTTTGGAAAAAGCTCACCCTTCTGGAAGCAGAGTTCTACTGTGGCAAAGAGCTCTAAACTCAAGTAAATGACTGGCTACATGAGCAAGCAAAGGAAGCAAAGCAAGCACAGCAATCCATCTTTAGATTCCTTTTGTGGGGACACAAAGGATCAAAGCATGGAATTGGAGGAAGACAACAAACTCAGAACTCCTATATTTAAAGCTTTTGAGAAAAATATGAATTGGTTACAGGTCATGGAGGAGCCCAAGAATTATTTGGAAAATCAAGAAAGATAAGTGGAGGAAAATTGGGAAGAGAAATGAGAATGATGCAAGAAAATCATGAAAAGAGAGCCAACAGCCTGACTGAAGACAATAACACTTTAAAAATAGACTAACTCAAATGGCAAAAGAAGCCCATAAAGCCAATGAGAAAAATAATGCCATAAAAAGCCAACTTTTCCATATGGATAAAGAATTTCAAAACCTTACTGAAGAGAATAATTCCTTCAGAATTAGATTTGAGCAAATGGAAGCTAATGACTTTATGAGAAATAAAGATGCTGTTAAACAGATTCAAACAAATGAAAGAATAGAAGGCAATGTGAAATATCTCATGGGAAAAACCACTGACCTGGAAAAATAGATCCAGGAGAGATAATTTAAAAATTATTGGACTACCTGAAAGCCATGATCAAAGAAAGCACCTAGAAATCACCCTTCAAGCAATTTTAAAGGAAAATTGCCCTGATGTTTGAGAACCAGAGGGCAAAATAGAGGTTGAAAGAATTCACAGATGACCTCCTGAAAAAGATCCCAAAAAGAAAACTCCCAGGAATATTATAGCCAGGTTCCAGAATTCCCAGATCAAGGAGAAAATATTCCAAGCAGCCAGGAAGAAACAATGACAATATTGTGGAAACACAATCAGAATAGCACAGGATCTGGCAGCTTCTACACTGAGGGATCAAAGGGCATGGAATATGATATTCCAGAGGGCAAAAGAGCTGGGATTGAAGGAAAGGGTCAACTACCCAGCAAAACTGAGTATCTTGTTTCAGGGGAAAATATGGTCATTCAGTGGAACAGAGGACTTTCAAGCATTCTTGAGGAAAAAACCAGAGTTGAATAGAAAATTTGACATCCAGACACAGGAAGCAATAGATATCTGAGAAGGTAATAAGGGAAAAGAAATAAAAAGGAACTTATCACATTGACCTATTTACATTCCTACATGGAAAAACAATAACTGTGACTAATGCAACCTTTCTTGGTATGAAAATAATGGAAGAAGGTTATATGGGCATATGGATACATATATGAATGTATGTATATATGTTTACAATTATACATGGATAGAGGGCATAGGTTGAATTTGGTGGGAAGGGATGATAATTAAGGGGTGAAATTATGAGGTGAGAGAGGAAAATGGCAAGAGGAGATGGGTTGCGACAGGGTAGGGTAAACTATCTCATGTAGAAGAAGCAAGGGGATGTGGCTGCAGGGGAGGGGTAGAACAGGAAGGCAAAAAGGCAAAACCATATTCTCATTGAATTTGGCTAAGGGAGAGAATGACATACATGCTAAATGGGACATCTCCCCCTTCAGCAGAGTAGGGGGAAGGGGGTTGAGAATGGGGATGATGGATGAGAGGGCATTCTTGGGTGGGGGGAGGGGAGGTTAGATGTACCCGCTATTGAAGAGGGACAGAATCAAAGTAGGGAATGGAACAAGTGGGGGGTGGGATGGGTGGGAGAGAATTATAAGCAACCTTTTACAATATATCTACTACGGTAATGTTTTGCATAGCTATACATGTACAACACATACTGAATTACCTATCTTCCCAGAAGAAATAGGTGACAAGGGAAGAAGGGAATGGATCTGAAATTCGAGGTTTTAAAATTAAATGTTTCTTTATTTTCTTTTTTTTTTTTAATTTGAAATACAACTTTATTATGATCTAAACTAAAAGGGAATGGGAATGACAGTAACAAACAAGATTCACCACTGAATGTTGTGATGGGACTCAGCAGTCTTATATTTGAAACTCAAGGGGACGTAATTGCGGTCCAAAACAGCTAAGTACGCAGGTCCAAAATATGAATTATATTTTTTAAACTGCTACATTCACTCCGAAGCCCATTCATTTCCTTCAGCATCCCAAAGATTAAGCACATGTTCTGCTCAGCTATATTGTTTCAAATATATATATATATATATACTATTGTTATTACTATTTTGCATGTAATTGGAAGATAAGATGTACAGGCATTGGGGCACAGAGACTCACCTTGCTCTAATGGTAATGTCGAAGGGGGTATGGGAGAAGATATGGGAGAGAGTAGATTGGATGAGGGGATATCTTGTGGGACTGCTATTTTAGGGTGGTGGGTAGTAGAAAAATGGGGAAAAATTGTAACTCAAAATATGGCAGAAATGAATGATGTAAACCAGAAGTTAATAAAACATTAAAAAAAAAGAATGCCCTAAAAAGCCAAATTTTCCATATGGATAAAGAATTTCAAAACCTCACTGAAGAGAATAATTCCTTCAAAATTAGATTCGAGCAAATGGAAGTTAATGACTTTATGATATATCAAGATACTATTCAACAAATCAAAATGAAAGAAGATGTGGCAATGTGAAATATCTCATTCAAAAAACCAGTGACTTGGAAAATAAGTCTAGGAGAGATAATTTGAAAATTATCACATTACCTAGAAGCCATGATCAAAAAAGAACCTGGTTATCATCCTTCAAAAATTTTTCAAGAAATATTGCCCTGATGTTTTTGACCCAGAGGGCGAAATAGAGGTTGAAAGAATCCAGAGATCCTCACCTGAAAAAGATGCCAAAAAGATAACTCGTAGGAATATTATAACCATGTTCCAGAGTTCCTAGATCAATGTGAAAATATTACAAGGATCTAAGAAAAAAAACAATTCAAATATTGTGGAAACAAAATATGGATAACAAATGATCTAGAATCTTCTGCATTAAGGGATCGAAGGACTTGGAATATGATATTCCAGAGGTCAAATGAGCTGGGATTAAAACCAAGAATGACCTACCCAGCAAATATTAATATAATGATTCAGGGAAAATATTGATATTCAATGAAACAGAGGGCTTTCGAGCATTTTTATTAAAAAATCAGTGTTGAATAAAAAATTTGACATTGGAATAGAAGAGGGAAGAGAAGCATGAGATGGTAAACAGGGAAAAGAATTAATAAGAAACTTATCAAAGTTGAACTATTTACATTGCTACATGGAAAAAAATAGTAATTGTAACTTATGAAACATTTCTCAGTATGAAGATAGTTGAAAGGAACATAAATACACACACATATATGTATATACATGCATACATATATACAAACATACATGTATATATAAGAGGATATATGTCCACATGAATACATATGTGAATGTGTATGTGTGTGTGTATATATATATATATATATATATATATATATATATATATATATGTACAGGTATACAGATATAGAGGACACAGTATCAATTGAACACAAAGTGATAATATTTAAAAGGTGAAATTGAGAGGTGTCAGAGGAATATAATGAGAGGAGATGAGGAAAGATAGAATGGGGTAAATTATCTCATACAAGAGTCAAGGGAAAACTGTTACAATGGAGGGCAAGAACAGGAATACAAAAGGGAATGGATCAACCTTACTCTCATTGAATTTGTCTTAGTGAGAGAATGACATAAATACTTAATTGGGTATCTTGCCCTACAGTAGAGTAGAGGGGAAGGGGATGTGAGGGAGAATGATGGAGGGGAGGGGATGTTGGTGGGGTGAGGGTAGTTAGAAGCATACACCTTTGAAAATGGACGGTGTCAAAGTAAATAATGGAACAAGTGGGGATGGGTGGGATAGGATGGAGGGAAATATAATCAGTCTTTCACACTATATTCACTATAGAAATGTTTTGTGTAGCCACACATGTACAGACTATATTGAATTACTTATCTTCCCAGTTAGGGTGGGTTATGAGGGAGGAAAGCAAAGAATCTGTATTTCAAAGCTTTAAAAGCAAATGTTTAAATATTATAATTATTATTATTATTTTTGTTGTTATTATTTTATATGCAACTGCAACATAATACACATAATACATAATAATACATAATAATATAAGCAGTGGGGTATAGAGATTCATCTTGCCATATCAGAAAGTTGGAAGAGGGATGGGGGATGATATAGGAGAGAGCAGATTGGGGAAGGGGGTATACAGTGAGATCACTGTTGTGGGGTTGTGGGTAGAGGAATGATGGGGAGAAAATTTGTAACTCAAAATCTTGTAGAAATGAATGTTGTAATCTAAAAATACACATAAAATTTAATTTAAATAAAAAGACATGGATTCTAATCCTAACTGTGACACTAACTAGCTGCATGGATTTTTGAAATATAATTATAATTATTTTAAAGGCTGTTCAGACACCCATGGGGCTGAGGAATACCATTACTGCTCCCAGTGAGAAGACAATCCCTTAGGCTGGGTTGCCTCTCTGCAGGGTTGTAATTACAGATCCCCATGTATCTGCACCTGCTGCTTCATCACTTGCCTGTCACTAAAGTACCTTGAGATAAGTAAAAACAGTAAAAACAATGGTATGGGTGATGTATTTGATTTGCATGTAAATTAAATTGAAGTGACACAGAAATACAAAGTCATAGGCCTTCACTCTCTCCTCCAGAGTCATCACAAACCAGTGGCAGGACAAAATTAAAAATAATTAGTGATAGTTCAAGATGCTGTGGATGTCCTTGGAGTCTTCAATGAGAAACCAACCTCTAAGCACTCCACAGCCTCAGTTTAATTTTCCTTCATGGCCATTGGAACAAATTTTTCTCATCTACCCATTCCACCAGTGGAAATTTTTATATACTTGTGATAGTCACTATCCCCAACTCATCAATGGGTTTGAGATCCACCAGTTACCCTCAACCTGGTTTGCCCATTTGAAATGTTTTACTGGGGTGTGGTCACTGTACCTGCTACAGCTTCTTGGAGCCACAGGTGAGAGATTGGTGGAACAGCTCAAAATAAACACACACACACACACACACACACACACACACACATGTACATTCATATGTACATGTGTGAGCATACATATGCCCATGCATATGTATTATAGTGTATATACATAAATACTGTATATGTATGCACATACATGCATATATGCATGCATATGCATGTATATACATTCATGTATATATTTAGCTACACACATATTCATAAATACACACATACATATATACATATACATACAGATATACATATTCTTATACATATATACATACATACATATACACACACATACATATTTGATCATGTCCCTCCCTATACCCACTCAATGGGTGGCTCCTGAGTGCTTTTCAGAACAATTATTATATTATCTGTATATACATATACATAAGCATACGAATATACACAGATTTGATCACGTCTCTCCCTATACCTCTCTCCCTATACCCACTCAATAAACTCCAGTAGCTCCTGATTACTTCTAGGACCAATTATTGTATCATCTTTATATACATATACATATGCATATTGTATACATATACATATACATGTGCACATACTTATACCGATACCTATATATACACATACACATATACATATGCATATGCATATACATATACATATACATATACATATACATACACACATATATACACACATTGTCACCATGTCAGATACTTGAACATGTCACAAGTTTTATCATGATTGTACATCAAGATCAACCCATATGTCTTATGTGAAAATTTACCCACACTGATCAGTTAGTTACTGCTTCCATTTCTGATTGTTTACAGATAGTTGGGGAGTAGTAAATCTCCCTTTCAGAATTCAGGGAATTTCAACATTTTGCTCTCCCTCTACCAACTTTGAAAATCCCTAATCTTTCCTTCAATTCTAAATCAGATTACCTAACTGTTGTATTGTTTCCTTTTAATTAATTGGCCTCATCTGATTAATTGTTTTTAATGTATAAGTGTCTGTCTCTTCCAATATCCAGGGTCCAACCCTAAGCTGACAAAGGGTTTAGTGCCAATTTGTTGGGCAATTGCCACACATTTCTTAATAAATTGATGTACTTGGTAGAAAAAACATTTGTTTCATCTATCATTTCATCTTTCACCAACTAAAGAAAGTAATTTAGGAGAGCTAAAGCCAGTTCCTGCCTTTATTTTGCCATCTTGGCTCTGCCTACACTAGATTAAATTTGATGTTTTTAGGTGAAGTAGTATGCCATGTAAAGTTATTTATCACTGTCAAAAATGAAGGAGGAATTGGGGTAAATCTCTATGACTAACTTCAAACAAAGGAAAATTTATTTATTGAATTAAAATATATTGCTCTTTATTACATAACTTCACTTATGAGATGTTTCTACCACCTGGATATAGATCATAACATTACGAAAAGGGTCGAGAAATATTTAACATGAGGATATCACTTAGAGGTTTTTTTTTTTTTTTTCCAAACCACATATTTAAACTTTAGACTTAGATTCCAGGATATATTTTGTGTCTTCTAGATTATTTGACTTTTACACCTGTACACATGGATAATAACTGATGGTGTAAATTAAATTTTTCATGGATAATAACTAAAACAAGAATCAGATGATCTAGCATTATCCTCAGGGAATGAGAGATAGCAAGTTTAGAAAGCAGTTTAGAGAGGAATATTCCTGAAATGAGGATAGTAAAGAGGAATAAGAGAGGAAGTGAAACTGTGTCTTATAAATATGTTAGAATTTAATTTCTTCATATTTATTAAGTTTCAAAATGGGTTATAATAAAACTCGTATAATTTACTATGATTACAAAGGTCAAATCATTATTGATAGCATACTTGAAATTCAATTATTACTTGAAATATTGCTTTGTTTTCTGTTCCATGTTCCACAATCTGGATATTTTGAAGAGTATTTTGATGACACTGCTCTGTCCTGTGACTCCTGCCATCTTTCTAAAAGCTCCTTGTCAGTCAGTCAGTTTGCTGGATCTTCTTCCGGATCATTCCCACTGAGTGTGTGTGTACCTCTATTCCGTCTGTCCTGTGTCTTCTTCTTTACTTCCACCATACTATCTCACTTGACTATTTTATCATCTCCCCTGGACCCAGTTGTCATCTCTGTGCAGAAGATTTTTCACATCTATTCAATTCCAACTTTGCAAATATGGTCTCCCATAAACATCTCAGACTCAACATACCCCAAACCAAATTCATTATTTCCCCTACATTCTTAATCTTCTTCCAAACTTTATCATTGTTGAATACACCAGCACTCCTATTGTCTCACAGGCTCACAACCTGTATATTATCCTGAATTCCTTGTTCATACTCACTATACTTGTTCCTTTCTTTCCACTTGCACTTCTGTCAATATGGAGAGACTTATATCACCTCACATTTGGACGATTGCAATAGTCTTCTGGTTATTGTCACTGCCAATAGTCTCTCTCTCCTCCATTCCATCCTTTACTCTGGATCCAAAATGTTCACCCTAAAGCATAGATTTGATCATGCCCCTCCCTATATCTATTCAATAAACTCCAGTGGCTCCTGATTGCTTCTAGGAACAATTATTGTATCATTTGTTTATCCCAGTCCCTTCCTATCCATTCACCTTAAACATCATTCCCCTCTATCCAGCAATACCAGCCCACTCTCCTGATTCATTATACATAGTAATTATTAAATATGACTTTTCAGAGGTCATCCCTATACCTGGAATTATTTTCCTTCTCAACTCTGCCTCCTCACTTCTCAGGATTTGTTCAAGATTCACCTCAAATCCCATCTGGAAAAGGACATTTCCTCTATTGCTTCAGCCTTTCTTCTAAGAAGATTTTCTTTATACTTTGTAGTTTTTGCTGTTTTCCATAATAAAATATTATAAAATGATGGAGTGGAATAGGTCTGGAGTTAGGGTCAGGACAAATGATGGTTGTGCAATGCTAGATGAGTCGCTCAGCTTTCTAAGTCCCACTTTCCTCTATTATAAAATGGAAACAATAATAACATATGCCTTGCATTGTTGCTGAGGATAAAATTAAAGTATACTCAGCCAATCAGTCATTTATAATTTTTTAAGTGGCTTCTATGTGTCAGAGTGTACTTAAATATGAAGTATAAAAAAGAAAATCCTATTATCAAGAAGCTCCCAATCAAATGGAGGAAACAACATGAAAACAATTCTGTATAAGCAAACATACACATACACATACATTCATATATATATATATATATATATATATATATATATATATAAACATAAAAAATAGTCACACATATGCATACATTCCTATATGGAAAAGCAATAACTGTGACTGATGATATCTTTCTCACTATGAAAATAATGGAAGAAGTGTGTGTGGTCATATGAATACAAATGTGAATGTGTGTGTATATGCTTACAGTTATATATGGATAGAGGGCATAGGTTCAATTTGTAGGGAAGGGAGAATACTCAAGGGATGAAATTATGAGGTGAGAGATGAAAGTGGCAAGAGGAGATGGGGAGAGACAGGGTAGGGTGAAGTATCTCATGTAGAAGAAGCAAGGGGAAGTGGTTGCAAAAGAGGGGGAGAATAGGAAGACATAAAAGGCAAAACCACATTCTCACTGAATTTGGTTCAGGGAGAGAATGACCTACATACTAAATGGGATATCTCAAACTGCAGCGAATAGGGGGAGGGGGATGAGAGGAGGGATGATGGATGGGAGGGCATCCTTGGGGTGAGGGGAGGTTGGAAGTACCCACTATAGAAGAGGGACAGGATCATGTAGGGAATGGACCAGGTGGGGGGTGGGATGAGTGGGAGGGAATTATAAGCAGCCTTGTACAATATATCTACTATGATATTTTTTTGCATAGCTAGACATGTCACCCAGAGGGAATGGGTGACAAGGGAGGAAGGAAATGGATCTGAATTTCTAGGTCTTAACATTAAATGTTTCAAATACATAAAAAAAAGAATGGGTATGAGTAGATGGCTTCTCCAGTCCTTTCTAAGGCTGATGTTCCAAGTCTGATATGTATTGCACCAGGGGTACCTTTTCTATGACCCCCTCACAGTTAACCTACCTTATAACTTTTGAGGAAGGTAGCTGATTGCTGGAGAGCACTTTGTATTGTTAGTTTATCATATTGAGAATTAGGCATAGTGAGACAGAAGTGTTAGCTTGTTTAATATGCTAATGATCTCCTTAGGAGGCTCTATGGGTCTTGGGACCACAGAGCACAATTAAATCAGGGAGCTGACGTTTTCACTAGTAGCTCTGCCTGAATATATAGGGGAAGTGAGGGAAGAAGTCTAGGGTGGTGTTTCTCAAACGTTTTGGTTTCATGGCTCCTTTACACTCTTAAAAGTTATTGAGGACCCCAAAGATTTTTTATTTATGTGGGTTATATTGATATTTGCCATATTAAAATTTAAACCAACATTTTTAAAATATTAATTTGACAAAATCATTGCATAATAGTATAGCATATTTTAATGAAAATAAGAAAATAATATTTTCCAAAACAAAAAGATTTTTGTGAGAAAAAAAAAAAAACATTGGTCTATGCCTACTTTCTGCTTTACTGCTTTCCAGTTATTCCAAAAGGTTTTGTTAAATGTGAGTTCTTATCCCAGAATCTGAAGTTTTTGAGTTCATCAAGCAGTAGCTTACTACTGACTACTTTGTCTTGTGTCATAAACTACTGTGTCTTGTGTATCTAATCCATTCCACTGATCTACCACTCTATAACCTTGCCAGTACAAAGTAGTTTTCATGATTGCTACTTTATAATACAATTTAAGATCTGGAACGACTAGGCCACCTTCCCTTTCATTTCTTTTCATTAATTCCTCTGTTTAGTGAATTAAGTCTTTGTTCTTCCAGATGAATTTTGTTATTTTTTTAACTTTGTAACATAACTTTTTTTTAGTTTGATTGGAATGGCACTGAGTGAGTAAATTAATTGATGTAGAATTTTCATTTTTATTACATTAACTCAGCTTACCCATGAGCAACTGATGTTTTTTTTTCAATTATTTTTTTTAAACAAATGCTTTATTAACTTCTGTTTTACATCATTCATTTCTGCCAGATTTTGAGTTACAATCATTTTCCCCCCATTATTCCCCTACCCAACTTCCCAGAATAGTAGTCCCACAAGATATCACTTCCTCCAATCTGCTCTCTCCCATACCCCCATCGACTTTTCCATTAGAGGAAGGTGAATCTTTGTGTCCCAATGCCTGCACATCTTATCTCCCTATTACAAGCAAGAGAGTATTAATAATAGTATTTATATCTATTTGAAACATTTAATGTTACGACCTCGAATTTCAGATCCATTTCCTTCCTCCCTTGTCACCCATTGCTTCTTGGGAGATAAGTAATTCAGTATATGTTGTACATGTCTAGCTATGCAAAACATTATCATAGTAGATATATTGTACAAGGCTGCTTATAATTCCCTCCCACTCATCCCACCCCCCACCTGGTCCATTTCCTACATAATCCTGTCCCTCTTCTATAGTGGGTACTTCCAACCTCCCCTCACCCCAAGGATGCCCTCCCATCCATCATCCCTCCTCTCATCCCCCTTCCCCCTATTG
>WOXC01004971.1:0-46267 GCA_011680675.1 Gymnobelideus leadbeateri
AATGGAGGCAGATATAAAGGCCTTTTGCTAAAATGTAAACGCAAAGCTTCAGCAGTCTGACTAAAGGTGTGGAGGGTTATAGCAACACTGTGTACCACAGGGTTTTGAATTTAAGTATTTCAAAAGACTTCTGTGAAATTCATGTTGTTACCTTTTTCATATTGACTGTTACAAGAATGTTGGGTAGAAAATGTCTATCAGCTATGACTTATCACATGCTTTGGCTTCTTTTCATGGAAATGCCATCATTAGGTTTTCTCCCTTGAAAACACTGATGGCACATAGAAAGGCCTTCGCTAAAAAGTGAAAGCAAAGCTGTAGCATCATGACTAAAGATGTGGATGGTAAAAGCAACTCTGTGCACAACAGGGCTTTGAATACAAGTATTTCAAAAGACTTCTGAGAAATTTAGGTTTTTACCTTTTTTCAGATAGCCTGTTACAAGAATTCTGGGTAGAAAATGTATATCTGGGCATAAATCTCTAGAAATAGGCATTACCCAGAAGTTCTTTTCTTGAACACCTTTCTCTTAACTACTTGTCTTAAACGAACGAATTGCTTATCAAATGCTTTGGCTTCTTTTCCTGCAAATGGCATCATTAGGTTTTCTGCCTTAAAATCAATGAGGGCAGATATAAAGGCCTTTTGTTAAAAAAGTCAATGCAAAGCTGCTGCAGTCAGACTAAAGATGTGAAGAGTTAAAGCAATGCTGTGTAAAACACTGCCTTGAATTCAAGTATTTCAAAAGACTTCTGAGACATTCATGTTTTTATCTTTTTTTCAGATAGACTGTTACAAGCATAGTTGGTAGAAAAGGTATATGTGAGAATAACTCTCTGGAAACAAGGATTACCCAGAAGTTATTTCTGTCATAGCTTTCTCTTAGCTAGTGTTCTTAAACCCGGGCATTACATTTTAAATACTTTGGCTTTTTTTCTTGGAAATGCCATGATTAGGTTTTCCCCAATTGAAACCAATGAGGGGAGATAGAAAGGCCTTTTGCTACAAAAGTAAAAGCAAAGCTTCAGCAGTCTGACTAAAGATGTGGAGGGTTGTAGCAACTCTGTTTACCACAGTGCTTTGAATGCAAGTATTTCAAAAGTCTTCAGAGAAATTCATATTTTTACCTTTTTTCAGATAGACTGTTAGAAGCATGTTTGTTAGAAAAGGAATATCTGAGCATAACTCTCTAGAAATAGGGATTACCCGGAAGATCTTTTCTGTCACAGCTCTCTCTTAGCCAAGGCCTTTCAGCAGTCTTACTAAAGATGTGGATAGTTAAAGTAACTCTGTGTACAACAGTGCTTTGAATTCAATAATTCCAAAAGACTACTGAGAAATTTGTGTTTTTACCTTTTTTCAGATAGACTGTTATAAACATGCTTGGTAGAAAAGGTATATCTGAGCATTACTCTCTAGAAACAGGGATTGCTCGGAAGTTCTTTTCTGTCACAGCTTTCTCTTAGCTACTTGTCTTAAAGGCAGGCATTGCATTTCAAATCTTTGGCATCTTTTCCTGGAAATGGCATCATTAGGTTTTCCCCCATTGAAACTAATTAGGGCAGATATAAAGGCCTTTTATTAAAAAAAATTAAGCAAAGCTTCAGGAGTCTGACTAAAGATGTAGAGGCTAAAAGCAAGTCTATATACAACAGTGCTTAGAAATCAAGTATTTCAAAAGAATTCTGAGAAATTTAGGTTGTTACCTTTTTTCAGATAAACTGTTACAAGCTTGGTTGTTAGAAAAGTTATATCTGAGCATAAATCTCTAGAAACAGTGATTACCTGGAAGGTCTTTTCGGTAACAGTTTTTCTTAGCCAGTTGCCTTCAATGAAGGTAAATCTTAACATAACTCTGTAGAAACAAGCAATACATGTAAGTTCTTTTCTGTGACAAATTCGCTTAACTAGTTTTCTTAAAGACAGCCATTGCATCTCAATTGCTTGATCTTCTTTTGTTGGAAACGGCATTATTAGGTTCTCTCCCATTGAAACCAATGAGGGCAGATACAAAGGCATTTTGCTAAAAAAGTAAAGGCAAAGCTGCAGCAGTCTAACTAAAGATGTGGATGGTTAAAGCAACTCTGTGTACAACAGTGCTTTGAATTAAAGAATTTCAAAATACTTCTGAGAAATTCATGTTTTCACTTTTTTCATATAGACTGTTACAAGCATGTTTGGTAGGAAAGGTATATCTGAGCATAACTCTTTAGGAACAGAGATTACCCGGAAGTTCTGTCCTGTCCAGCTTTCTCTAAGCTAGTTGTCATAAATGTAGGCATTACATATCACATGCTCTGGCTTCTTTTCTTGGAAATGGCATCATGAGCTTTTCTCCCATTGAAACCAAGGAGGGCAGATATAAAAGCCTTTTGCTACCAAAGTAAAAGCAAAGCTTCAGCAGTCTGACTAAAGGTGTGGAGGGGTATAGCAACACTGTGCACCACAGGGTTTTGAACTTAAGTATTTCAAAAGACTTCTGTGAAATTCATGTTGTTACCTTTTTCATATTGACTGTTACAAGAATGTTGGGTAGAAAATGTCTATCAGCTATTACTTATCACATGCTTTGGCTTCTTTTCATGGAAATGCCATCATTAGGTTTTCTCCCTTGAAAACACTGATGGCACATAGAAAGACCTTCGCTAAAAAAGTGAAAGCAAAGCTGTAGCATCATGACTAAAGATGTGGATGGTAAAAGCAACTCTGTGCACAACAGGGCTTTGAATACAAGTATTTCAAACGACTTCTGAGAAATTTAGGTTTTTACCTTTTTCAGATAGCCTGTTACAAGAATTTTGGGTAGAAAATGTATATCTGGGCATAAATCTCTAGAAATAGGCATTACCCAGAAGTTCTTTTCTTGAACACCTTTCTCTTAACTACTTGTCTTAAACGAACGAATTGCTTATCAAATGCTTTGGCTTCTTTTCCTGCAAATGGCATCATTGGGTTTTCGGCGTTAAAATCAATGAGGGCAGATATAAAGGCCTTTTGTTAAAAAAGTCAATGCAAAGCTGCTGCAGTCAGACTAAAGATGTGAAGAGTTAAAGCAATGCTGTGTAAAACACTGCCTTGAATTCAACTATTTCAAAAGACTTCTGAGACATTCATGTTTTTATCTTTTTTTCAGATAGACTGTTACAAGCATAGAAAAGGTAGAAAAGGTATATCTGAGTATAACTCTCTAGAAACAGGGATTACCCGGAAGATCTTTTCTATCACAGCTCTCTCTTAGCCAGTTGTCTTAAATGAAGGCATTACATATCACATACTTTGGCTTATTTTCTTGGAAATGGTATCATTAGGTTTTCTCACATTGGAACCAATGAGGGCAGATATAAAGGCCTTTTGTTAAAAAAGTAAAAGGAGAGTATCTGAGCTTAACTCTCTAGAAATAGGGATTACCGAGAAGATCTTTTCTGTCACAGATTTCTCTTAGCTAATTGTCATAAACGCAGGCATATATTAAATTTTCTGGCTTCTTTTAGTGGAAATTGCATGATTAGGTTTTCCCCCTTCTAAAGCAATGAGGGGAGACAGAAAGGCCTTTTGCTAAAAAAGTAAAAGCAAAACTGTAGTTTCAATCTGATCTAAAGATGTGGAGAGTTAAATCATCTCTCTGTACAACCATGCTTTGAATCCAAGTATTTCAAAAGAATTCTGAGAAATTCATCTTTTTACCTTTTTTCAGATAGACTGTTACAAACATGTTTGGTAGAAAAGGTATATCTGAGCATAAATCTCTAGAAAAAGGCATTACTCGGAAGATCTTTTCTTATATCAATTTTTTGGTTTCTTTTCGTGAAAATGGCATCATTATGTTTTTCCCATTAAAACCAATGAGAGCCAATATAAAGGCCTTTTGCTAAAAAAGTAAAAGGAAATATTCAGCAGTCTGACTAAAGATGGGAGGGTTAAAGCAACTCTGTGTACAGTAGTGCCTTGAATTCAAGTATTTTAAAAGACTTCTGAGAAATTCAGGTTTTTAAGTTTTTTAAGATAGACTGTTACAAGAATGTTTGGTAGAAAAGGTATATCTGAGCATAACTTTCTAGAAACAGGTATTACCAGGTGTTGTTTTCTGTCACAGCTGTCTCTTAGCTAGTTGTCTTAAATGGAGGCATTACATATCAAATGCAAAAAAGTAAAAGCAAATCTTCAGCAGTCTGACTAAAGATGTGGAGGGTTAAAGCAACTCTCCATACAACAGTGCTTTGAATTCAAGTATTTTAAAGACTTCAGAGAAATTCAGGTTTTGATGCATGTTTGGTAGAAAAGGTATATCTGAGGTAAACTCTCTAGAAACAAGGATTACTCGGGAGTTCTTTTCTGTCACGGCTTTCTCTTATTATTTTATTTTTTTTTAAACAAATACTTTATTAACTTCTGTTTTACATCATTCATTTCCGCCAGATTTTGAGTTACATTTTCCCCCCATTATTCCCCTACCCATCCTCCCAGAATAGCAGTCCCACAAGATATCGCTTCCTCCAATCTGCTCTCTCCCATACCTTCTCCCATACCCCATCGACTTTTCCATTAGAGGAAGGTGAGTCTTTGCATCCCAATGCCTGCACATCTTATCTCCCTATTACAAGCAAAAGAGTATTAATAATAGTATTTATATATATATATATATATATATATATATATATATATATATATATATATTTGAAACATTTAATGTTATGACCTTGATTTTCAGATCCATTTCTATTCCTCCTTGTCACCCATTCCTTCTTGGGATATAAGTAATTCAGTATATGTTGTACATGTCTAGCTATGCAAACATTATCATAATAGATATATTGGCTAAAGGCTGCTTATAATTCCCTCCCTCATCCCACCCCCGACCTGGTCCATTCCCTACATGATCCTGTCCCTCTTCTATAATTAAGGTACTTCCAACCTCCCCTCACCCCAAAGGCTGCCCTCCCATCCATCATCTCTCCTCTCATCCCCCTTCCCCCTATCCTGCTGCAGGTTGAGATATCCCATTTAGTATGTATGTCATTTTCTCCCTGAACCAAATTCAATGTGAAT
Source organism: Gymnobelideus leadbeateri (assembly GCA_011680675.1). Lineage (NCBI taxonomy): Eukaryota > Metazoa > Chordata > Mammalia > Diprotodontia > Petauridae > Gymnobelideus > Gymnobelideus leadbeateri. The sequence goes on from WOXC01004971.1 coordinate 5,047, forward strand.
GTGGTTTTGCCTTTTTAGCCTTCCTTATTGGCTTTCTCTTATTAATTTGTCTTAAATGCAGGCATTACATATCAAATGCTTTTGCTTCTTTTCCTGGAAATGGCAGCATTAGGTTTTTCCCAATTGAAACCAATGAGGGCAAATATAAAGGCCTTTTGCTAAAAAAGTAAAAGCAAAGCGGCAACAGACTGACTAAAGATGTGGAGGGTAAAAGCAACTCTGTGTTCAACAGTACTTTGAATTCAAGTATATCAAAAGACTTCTGAGAAATTCATGTTTTTACCTCTTTTAAGATAGACTGTTACAAGCATCTTTGGTAGAAAAGTTATATCTAAGCATAACTCCTAAGAAACAAGGATTACGCAGAAGTTTTTTTTTTTTTTCTGTCATACCTTTCTCTTAGCTAGTTTTCTTAATTCCTGGCATTACATTTCAAATTCTTTGGCTTCTTTTCCTGGAAATGGCATCATTAGGTTTTCCCCCACTGATACCAATGAGGGCAGATATAAAGGCCTTTTGCTTAAAAAGTAAAAGCAAAGCTGCAGCAATCCGAGTAAAGATGTGGAGGGTTAAAGCAGCTCTGTGTACCACATTGCTTTGAATTCAACTATTTCAAAAGAATTCTGAGAAATTCATGTTTCTGCCTTTTTTTAAGATAGACTGTTACAAGCATGTTTGGTAGAAAAGGTATATCTAAGCATAACTCTCTAAAAACAGGGATTACCCGGAAGTTCTTTTCTGTCACAGATTTCTCTTAGCTAGTTGTCTTAAATGGAGGCATTATATATCAAACACTTTGGCTTCTCTTCATGGAAATGGCATCATTAAGTTTTCCCCATTGAATTAGAAATTTTGACATCCAGACACAAGAAGGAAAAAATGCCTGAGAAAGCAATCAGGGAAAAGAAATTAAAAGGAACGTAATAAAGTTGAACTATTTACATTCCTATATTGAAAAGCAGTAACTGTGACTGATGATATCTTTCTCACTATGAAAATAATGGAAGAAGTATGTGTGGTCATATGAATACATATGTGAATGTGTGTGTAGATGGTTACAGTTCTATATGGATAGAGGGCATAGGTTGAATTTGTTGGGAAGGGAGAATACTCAAGGGATGAAATTATGAGGTGAGAGTGGAAAGTGGCAAGAGGAGATGGGGAGAGACAGGGGAGGGTAAACTATCCCATGTAGAAGAAGCAAGGGGAAATGGCTGCAAGGGAGAGGGAGAACAGGTAGGCAAAAAAGGCAAAACCACATTCTCCTTGAATGTGGTTCAGGGAGAGAATGACATACATACTAAATGGGATATCTCAACCTGCAGCAGGATAGGGGGAAGGGGGATGAGAGGAGGGATGATGTATGGGAGGGCATCCTTGGGGGGAGGGGAGGTTGGAAGTACCCACTATAGAAGAGGGACAGGATCATGTAGGGAATGGACCAGGTTGGGGGTGGGATGAGTGGGAGGGAATTATAAGCAGCCTTGTACAACATATCTACTATGATAATGTTTTGCATAGCTAGACATGTACAACATATACTGAATTACTTATCTCCCCAGAGGGAATGGGTGACAAGGGAGAAAGGAAATGGATCTGAAATTCAAGGTCTTAACATTAAGTGTTTCAAATATATATAGATACTTTTATTAATACTCTTTTGCTTATAATTGGGAGATAAGATGTGCAGGTATTGGGACAGAAAGGTTCATCTTCCTCTAATGGAAAAGTCAAAGGGGGCATGGGAGAAGGTTTGGGAGATAGCAGATTGGAGGAAGAGAAATCTTGTGGGACTGCTATTCTGGGAGGTTGGGTAGGGGAATAATGGGGGGAAAATGATTGTAACTCAAAATATGGCTGAAATGAATGATGTAAAACAGAAGTTAATAAAGCATTTGTTAAAAAAAAAAATTATTGAGAGAGTTCTATACAAATAGCTGACTCAAAGAACTAAAGGCTGAGAATTCGGATGTCACATCCTCACCACCTAACCACCACATAGCCACAAGGAGCTCCAAGGGCACCGCTGGTGGATCTTAATGGTTAATTAACAGAAGGGAGTATCCTTCAAATTAATCAACTCAAGGTATCCTTGATGCCCATCTTTTGTTTTTAATTTATTTTATTTTTAATTTGTGGAATTAAACAAGCATTTCTATAACATGATAAAAAAGATGATTACACATAAAAAAAGAAAAGGTATATCTGAGCATAACTCTCTAGGAACTGGGATTACCCGGAAGTTCTTTTCTGGCCTGGTTTCTCCAAGCTAGTTGTCTTGAATGCAGGCATTCAATATCACATGCTTTGGCTTTTTCTCTTGGAAATGGCATCATTAGGTTTTCCCCTTTGAAACCAATGAGGGCAGATATAAAGGCCTTTTCCCAAAAAAGTAAAGGCAAAGTTGCAGCAGTCTTACTAAAAATGTGGAGCGTAAAAGCATCTCTGTGTATCACAGTGCTTTGAATTCAAGTATTTCAAAAGACTTCTGAAAAATTCATGTTCTACCTTTTTTTCAGATAGACTTTTACAAGCAAGTTTGGTAGAAAAGGTATATCTGAGCATAACACTCTAGGAACAGGGATTACCCTGAAATGGTTTTCCATACAGCTTTCTCTTAGTTTTCTTAAGCATAGGCATTACATTTCAAACGCTTTGGCGAATTTTCGTGGAAATGGCATCATTAGGTTTTCCCCCACTGATACCAATGAGGGCCGATATAAAGGCCTTTTGCTACAAAAGTAAAAGCAAAGCTGCAGCCGTCTGACTAAATATGTGGAGGGTTAGAGCAAGCCTGTGTACAACAGTGCCTTGAACTCAAGTATTTCAAAAGACTTCTGAGACATTCATGTTTTTTCTTTTTTTCAGATAGACTGTTACAAGCATGTTTGGTACAAAAGGTATATCTGAGCAAAACTCTCTAGAAACAGGGATTATCCAGAATTTCCTTTCTGTCTAAACTTTCTCTTAGCTTCTTGCCTTAAATACAGGCATTGCATATCAAACGCTTTGCCTTCTTTTCATGGAAATGGTATTATTAAGTTTTCCCCCATTGAAACCAACGAGGGCAGATATTGAGCCCTTTTGCTCCAAAGGTAAAAGCAAAGTTTCAGCAGTCTGACTAAAGATGTGGAGGGTTAAAGCAACTCTGTGTACCACAGTACTTTGAATTCAAGTATTTTAAAAGACTTCAGAGAAATTCATGTTTTTACCTTTTTTATGATAGACTGTTGCAAGCATTTTTGGTAGAAAAGGTATATCTGAGCATAACTCTCTAGGAACAGAGCTTACCCGGAAGATCTTTTCTGTCCAGCTTTCTCTAAGCTAGTTGTCTTATACGCAGGCATTCCATGTCACATGCTTTGGCTTTTTTTCTTGGAAATGGCATCATTATGTTTTCCCCATTGAAAAAAATGAGGGCAGATAAAAGGCCTTTTACTAAAAAAGTAAAGGCAAAGCTGCAGTAGTCATACTAAAGATGTGGAGGGCTAAAGCAACTTTGTGTACAACAGCGCTTTGAATTCAAGAATTTCAAAAGTCTTCAGAGAAATTCATGTTTTTTTGACCTTTTGTCAGATAGACTGTTATAAGCATGTTTGGTAGAAAAGGTGTATCTGGGCATAACTCTCTAGGAACAGGGATTACCCAGAGGTTTTTTTTTTTTTTTTTCTGTCCAGCTTTCTCTTAGTTAGTTGTCTTAAACATAGGCATTACTTATCACATGCTTTGGCTTCTTCTCATGGAAATGGCATCATTAGGTTTTCCCCCATTAAAACCAATGAGGGCAGATGTAAAGGCCTTATTCAAAAAAAGTAAAAGTAAAGCTGCAGTAGTCTGACGAAAGATTTGGAGGGTAAAATCAACTCTGTGTTTGAAAGTGGTTTGAATTCAAGTATTTCCAAAGATTTCTCAGAAAATTAGGTTATTACCCTTTTTCACATATACTGTTACAAGTATGTTTCATAGAAAAGCTATATCTGAGCATAACACTCTAGGAACAGGGATTACCCGAACAATCTTTTCTGTCCAGCTTTCTCTTAGCTAGTTTTCTAAAACACAGGCTTTACATTTCAAATGCTTTGGTTTCTTTTCTTGGAAATGGCATTATTAGGTTTTCCCCCATTGAAACTAATTAGGGCAGGTATAAAGGCCTTTTGCTAAAAAAGTAAAACCAAAGTTCAGCAGTCTGACTAAAGATGTCCAGGATTAAAGCAGCTCTTTGTCAACACTGCTTTGAATTTAAGTATTTTAAAAGACTTCAGAGAAATTCAGGTTTTGAACTTTTTTCAGATAGACTGTTAGAAGCATATTTGCTAGAAAAGGTATATCTGAGAATAACTCTCTAGAAACAAGGATTACCCGGAAGCTCTTTTCAGTAACAGGTTTCTCTTAGCTAGTTTTCTTAAACCCCGGCATTACATTTCAAATGCTTTGGCTTCTTTTCGTGGAAATAGCATTATTAGTTTTTCCCCCATTGAAACCAAAGAGGGCAGATATAAGGCCTTTGGCTAAAAAACTAAAGGCAAAGCTGCAGCAATCTGACTTAAGATGTGCAAGGTTAAATCAACTCTGTGTACAACCGTGTTTGAATTCAAGTATTTCAAAAGACTTCTGAGACATTCATCTTTTTACCTTTTTTAAGATAGACTGTTGCAAGCATATTTGGTAGAAAAGGTATTTCTGAGCATAACTCTCTAGAAATAGGGATTACCTGGAAAATCTTTTCTGTCGCAGCTTTCTCTTAGCTAGTTGTCTTAAACTCAGGATATATCAAATGCTCTGGCTTCTCTTCATGGAAATGGCATCATTATGTTTTCCCCATTGAAACCAAAGAGGGCAGATATAAAGGCCTTTGGCTAAAAAACTAAAGGCAAAGCTGCAGCAATCTGACTTAAGATGTGCAAGGTTAAATCAACTCTATGTACAACCGTGCTTTGATTTCAAGTATTTCAAAAGACTTCTGAGACATTCATGTTTTTACCATTTTTAAGATAGACTGTTGCAAGCATGTTTGGTAGAAAAGGTACATCTGAGCATAACTCATTAGGAACAGTGATTACCCTACTGAGACTACTGAGAAATTTAGGTTTTGACCTTTTTTCAGATAGACTGTTACAAGAATGTTGGGTAGAAAAGGTATATCTGGGCATAACTCTCGAGAAACAGGGATTATCCGGAAGTTCGTTTCCGTCAAAGCTTTCTCTCAGCTAGTTGTCTTAAATTCAGGCATTGCATTTCAAATGCTTTGCCCACTTTTCATGGAAATGGCATGATTAGGGTTTCCCCCACTGAAACCAATGAGAGGAGATATAAAGGCCTTTTGCTACAAAAGTAAAAGCAAAGCTTCAGGAGTCAGACTAAAGATGTGGAGAGTTAAAGCAACGATGTGTACAGCCATGCCTTGAATTCAAGTATTTCAAAAGACTTCTGAGATATTCACGTTTTTGCCCTTTTTCATATAGCCTGTTACAAGCATGTTTGGTAGAAACTGAGCATATCTGAGCATAACTCTCTAGGAACACGGATTAGGAGGAAAATGTTTTCCATCCAGCTTTCTCTTACTTTTCTTAAACACAGGCATTACATTTCAAATGCTTTAGCATCTTTTCGTGGAAATGTCATCATTAAGTTTTCGCCCTTTGAAACCAAAGAGGGCAGATATAAAAGCCTTTCGTTAAAAAAGTAAAAGCAAAGCTTCAGCAGTCTGACTAAAGATGTCCAGGATTAAAGCAACACAGTGTCAACAGTGCTTTGAATTCTAGTATTTAAAACGACTTTTGAGAAATTCAGGTTTTTACCTTTTTTAAGATAAACTGTTATAAGCATCTTTGGTAGACAAGTTATATCTGAGCATTACTCTCTAGAAAAAGGGATTACTGAGAAGTTCTTTTCTGCCACAGCTTTCTCTTAGCTACTTTTCTTAAACTCAGGCATTACATTTCAAATGCTTTGGCTTCTTTTCCTTGAAATTACATCATTAGGTTTTCCTCCATTGAAACCAATTCCTTTGGAATAGTAGAATTCTAAGCACTGTTGTACACACAGTTCCTTAAACCCTGCACATCTTTAGTCAGACTGCTGAAGCTTTGCTTTTACTGTTTAACAAAAGGTATTTATACCTTCTTACCTTTGTTTCAATGGGAGAAACCTAATGATGACATTTCCAACAAAACATCAAGCAATTGAGAAGTAATGGCTGTGTTAAGACATCTAGCTAAGAGAACCATTCACAGAAAAGAACTTACATGTAATGCCTGTTTCTACAGAGTTATGTTCAGATATACCTTCTCTATCAAACATGCTAAGAATAAGCTATCTGAAAACAAGGTGAGTACATGAATTTCTCAGAATTCCTTTGAAATACCAGAATTCTAAGCACAGTTGTACACACATTTCCTTAACCCTGCACATCTTTAGTCAGACTGCTGCAGCTTTGCTTTTACTGTTTTAGCAAAAGGGCTTTATACCTTCTTACCTTGGTTTCAATGGGAGAAACCTAATGATGCCATTTCCAGCAAAAGATGACCAAGGAATTGAGACCAATGGCTGTGTTTAAGATCTCTAGCTAGGAGAATCTTTTCCATAAAAGAAGTTACATGTAATGCCTTTTTCTGTAGAATTATGGTCAGATATACCTTCTCTACCAAACATGCTCAGAATAAGCTAAATGAAAAAAAGCTTGAATACATAAATTTCTCAGAAGTCCTTTAAAATACTAGAATTCTAATCACTGTTATATACACTGTTCCTTTAATCCCGCACATCTTTAGTCAGACTGCTGAAACTTTGCTTCTACTGCTTTGGCTAAAGGGTTTTATACTTTCTTACCTTGGTTTCAAAGGGGAAAACCTAATGAAGACATTTCCAAAAAAAGAAGACAAAGTAAGTGAGATGTACTGCCTTTGTATAAAGACCTCTACCTCAGAGAACCTTTCCCAGAATAGAAGTTACATGTATTGCCTGTTTCTATAGAGTTATGGTCAGATGTACCTTCTCTACCAAACTTGCTCAGAAAAGCCTATCTGAAAAAGGTGAATACATAAATTTCTCAGAAGTCCTTTAAAATACTAGAATTCTAAGAACTGTTGTACACACAATTCCTTCAACCCTCCACATATTTAGTCAGACTGCTGAAGGTTAGCTTTTACTATTTTAGCAAAAGGGATTTATACCTGACTACTTTGGTTTCAATGGGTGAAAATCTCCTCATGCCACTTCCAACAAAAGAAGAGAAAGCAATTGAGATGTAACAGCTGTGTTTAAGACCTCTACCTAAGAGAATCTTTCACAGAAAAGAAGTTACATGTAATGTCTGTTTCTATACAGTTATGGTCAGATATACCTTCTCTACCAAACATGCTCAGAATAGGCTATGTGAAAAAAGGTGAATACATGAATTTCTCAGAAGTCCTTTGAAATACTAGAATTCTAAGCACTGTTGTACACACAGTTCCTTTAACCCTCCACATCTTGTGTCAGACTGCTGAAGCTTTGAATTTACTGTTTTATCCAATGGCCTTTATATCTACCCACATTGGTTTCCAAGGGAGATCTCTTAATAATGCCATTTCCACGAAAAGAAGATCACGCGATTAACATGTAATGGCTACGTTTAAGACAAGTCGCTAAGAGAAAGCTGTCAGAGAAAAGAACATCGGGTAATCCCTGTTTCCACAGAATAATGCTCAGATATACCTTCTCTACCAAACGTGCTCAGAATATGATATCTGAAAAAAAAAGGTGAATACATGAATTTCTCAGAAGTCCTTTGAAATACTAGAATTCTAAGCACTGTTGTACACACAGTTCCTTTAACCCTGCACATCTTTAGTCAGACAGCTGAAGCTTTGCTATTACTATTTAACAAAAGGGGTTTATACCTTCTTACCATGGTTTCCAAGGGAGAAACCTAATAATGACATTTCTAACAAAACATTCAGCAATGGAGAAGTAATGGCTTTGTTATGATAACTAGCTATGAGAACCATTCAGGAAAAAGAACTTACATGTAATGCCTGTTTCTACAGAATTATGGTCAGATATACCTTCTCTATGAAACATGCTCAGAATAGGCTATCTGAAAAAAAAGGTGAAAACCTGAATTGCTCAGAAGTCCTTTGAAATACTATAATTTTAAGCACTGTTGTATACAGATTTCCTTTAACCGTGCTCATCTTTGACAAACTGCTTTAAGTTTGCTTTTTCTGTTTTAGCCAAAGTGCTTTAAACCTACCTACATTGCTTTCAAAGGGAGAAAACCTAATGATTCCATTTCCAACAAAAGAAGACAAAGCAATTGAGATGTTACGGCTGTGTTTAAGACCTCTATCTAAGAGAAACTTTCCCACAAAAGATGTTACATGTAATGCCGGTTTCTATAGAGTTATGGTCAGATATACCTTCTCTACAAAACTTGTTCAGAATAGGCTATCTGAAAAAAGGTGAATACATGAATTTCTCAGAAGTCCTTTAAAATACTAGAATTCTAAGCCCTGTTGTACTCACAGTTCCTTCAACCCTCCACATCTTTAGTCAGACTGCTGAAGCTTTAGTTTTACTGTTTTAGCCAAAGGGTTTTATACCTGACTACTTCGGTTTCAAAGGGTGAAAACCTAATGATGCCATTTCCAAAAAAAGAACACCAAGCAATTGAGATGTAACAGCTGTTTTTAAGACATCTAGCTAAGAGAATCTTTCCCAGAAAAGAAGTTACATGTAATGCCTCTTTCTATAGTGTTATGGTCAGATATACTTTCCCTACCAAACACGCTCAGAATATGCTTTCTGAAAAAAAGGTGAATACATGAATTTCTCCGAAGTCTCTTGAAATACTTGAATTCTACAAACTGTTGTACATGTAATTCCTTTAACCCTCCACATCTTTAGTCAGACACCTGAAGCTTTGCTTTCACTTTTTTATCAAAAGGCCTTTATATTTGCCCTCATTGGTGTCAAAGGGAGAAAACCTAATGATGCCATTTCCAGTAAAATAAGCCAAAGCATTTGATATGGAATTGCTTTGTTTAAGACAACTAGCTAACAGAAAACTGTGAGAGAAAAGAACTTCCGGGTAATCCCTGTTTCTAGAGTATTGTGCTCAGATATACCTTTTCTACCCAACATGCTTTTCACAGTCTATCTGAAAAAAGATAAAAACCTGAATTTCTCAGAAGTCTTTTGAAAGACTTGAACTGAAAGCATTGTTTTACACAGAGGTGCTGCAACCCACCATATCTTTAGTCAGATTCCTGTAGCTTTGATTTTACTTTTTTAGCAAAAGGCCTTTATATCTCCCTTCATTGGTTTCAATGGGAGAGAACCTAATGAAGCCATTTCTAGGATAAGAATTCAAAGCATTTGATATGGAATTCCTGCGTTTAAGACAACTAGCTAAGAGAAAGTTGCGTCAGAAAAGAACTTCCGTGTAATCCCTGTTTCTAGAATGTAATGCTCAGATATACCTTTCCTACCTAACATGCTTGTAGTAGTCGATATGAAAAAAAGTAAAAACCAGAATTTCTCAGAAGTGTTTTGAAATGCTTGAATTCAAAGCACTGTTTTGCACAGAGTTGCTTTAACCCAGCAAATCTTTTTTCAGACTCCTGAAGCTTTGCTTTTATGTTTTAGCAAAAGGCCTTTATATTTAGCCTCATCGATTGAAAAAGGAGAAAACCTAATGATGCCGTTTCCAGGAAAAGAAGCCAAAGGATCTGATATGCATTGCCTGCTTTTAAGACAACTAGGTAAGAGAAAGCTGTGAGAGAAAAGAACTTCTGGGTCATCCCTGTTTCTAGAGTGTGATGCTCAGATATACCTTTTCTACCAAACATACTTGTAACAGTCTACTGAAAATAGGTAAAACCTGAATTTCTCAGAAGTCTTTTGAAGTACTTGAATTCAAAGCACAGTTTTGCACAGAGTTGCTTTAACCCTCCTGATATTTAGTCAGACTCCTGAAGCTTTGCTTTTACTTTTTGATCAGATATACCTTTTCTACCCAACATGCTTTTAACAGTCTATCTGAAAAAAGGTAAATACCTGAATTTCTCAGAAATCTTTTGAAATACTTGAATTCACAGCACTGTTGTACACAGAGTTACTTTACCCCTGCACATCCTTAGGTAGACTGCTAAATTTTTGCTTTTACTTTTTTAGCAAAAGGCCTTTGTATCCGCCCTCATTGGTTTTAATAGGAGAAAACCTAATGATGCTATTTCAAGGAAAAGAAGCCAAAGCATTTGATATGGAACGCCTGTGTTTAAGACAACTCTCTATGAGAATGATGTGACATAAAAGAACTTCTGGGTAATCCCTGTTTCTAGAGTGTTATGCTCAGATATACCTTATCTATCCAAACATGCTTGTAAAAGACTATCTGAAAAAAGGTAAATACCTGAATTTCTCAGGAGTCTTTTGAAATATTTGAATTTAAAGCAGTACTGTGCATAGTGTTGCTTTAAGCGTCCACATCTTTGGTCAGACTCCTGAATCATTGCTTTTATTTTTTAACAAAAGTCCTTTATATCTGCCCTCTTTGGTTTCAATAGGAGAAAACCTAATGATGCCATTACCAGGAAAAGAAGCCAAAGCATTTGATATGGAAAGACTGCGTTTAAGACAATTGGCTAAGAGAAAGCTGCGAGAGAAAAGAACTTCCTGGTAATCCCCGTTTCTAGAGTGTTATGCGCAGATATACCTTTTGTACCAAACATGCCTGTAACAGTCTATCTGAAAAAAGGTAAAAACTTGAATTTCTCAGAAGTCTTTTGAAATACTTGAATTCAAAGCACTGTTTTACACAGATTTCTTTTAACCCTGCACATCTTTAGTCAGACTGCTAAATTTTTCTTTTACTTTTTTAGCAAAAGCCCTTTGTATCTGCCCTCTTTGGCTTCAATAGGAGAAAACCTAATGATGCTATTTCCAGGAAAACAAGGAAAAGCATTTGATATGGAATGACTGAGTTTAAGAAAACTTGCTAAGAGAAAGATTTGACATAAAAGAACTTCTGGGTAATACCTATTTCTAGAGAGTTATGCTTAGATATACCTTTTCTAACCAAACATGCTTGTAACAGTGTATCTGAAGAAAGGTAAATACGTGAATTTCTCAGAAGTTTTTAGAAATACTTGAATTCAAAGCACTGTTGTACACAGAGATGCTTTAAGCCTCCACATGTTTAGTCAGAAAACTGAAGCTGTGCTTTTACTTTTTTAGCAAAATCCTTTATATCTGCCCTCTTTGGTTTCAAAGGGAGAAAACCAAATGATGCCATTTCCAGTTAAAGAAGCCAAAGCATTTGATATGGAAAGCCTTTGTTTAAGACAACTACCTAAGAGAAATCTGGGAGAGAAAAGAACTTCCAGGTAATACCTGTTTCTAGAGAGTTATGGTCAAATATGCCTTTTCTAACCAAAGATGGTTTTTCCAGTCTATCAGAAAATAGGCAAAAACATGAATTTCTCAGAAGTCTTTTGAAATACTTGAATTCTTTCTTTTTGGCTGCTTGTAGAATTTTTTCTTTAATCTTGTAATTCTGGAATTTGGCTACTATATTTCTTGGAGTTTTCAATTTGGGATCTCTTTCAGGAGGAGTCTGGTGCATTCTATTGATAGCTATTTTATCTTCTGATTCCAGGACCTCAGGACAGTTTTCTTTGACAATCTCTTGGAGCATGTTGTCTAGACTGCTTTTTTCATCATGACTTTCTGGTAGACCAATTATTCTTAAGTTTTCTCTCCTGGATCTGTTCTCTAGGTCAGTTATTTTTCCAGTGAGATATTTTACATTTTCTTCCAATTTTACGATCATTTTCTTTTCTTTTTTTTTTTTTTGATTGACTCCTGATGCATCATAGAGTTCTGAGTTTCACTTTGATTGTATCTAATTTTTAGCGAATTATGGTCTTTGGTTAGTTTTTGAAGTTCCTTTTTTAGGGAGGTATTTTCCTTTTCCAAGTTGGTCACTGCCTCCCTGATTTGGTCTTGAAAATTTTTCTTAAGCTCCTCCAGGAATGCTATTTGGGCTTGAGACCAGATCATGTTTCGTTCTGTAGTCTCTGGTGTGGGCAGAGAGTCTATATTGTCCCGTGTGTTTTGTTGTTCTTGCCCTGCATAGTATGCTCCAATAGACTTTCTTGCCTTCCCCTTCTCCTTCTCAGCTTCCTTCCTTCCCATTGTGACTTCCTGTTTCTTAGTTTCTCAGGCTATGAGTTTGGGGCCTGATCCTTGACTTTGAATACCTCTGGGTGGCTAGTTTATGGCTAAATCAGGGAAGTCAGTGAGGAATGTAGATGTGTAGGTGGGGATGAGTCTGACCACTTCAGATTTCTGCCTCTATACCCCTGGGCTATAAGTAGGCTTTTGTTGGTGAGGTGAGGTGGGGCTTGTTGGGTCCCCTCCCTCTCTTCTCTTCAGATTCTGGGCTGTCTCAGTTGCACCCCTTCTTGGAGATTCTCAAGCCTGAGGCTATTTCCATTAACTTGGGATTTCAATCTGGGTGGGAGACTTATCTTTGGGTTTTCTGCGTCATGAAGGAGGGATGGGAGGATCAGAGCAGCTAGAATTTACTTTGCCATTCAAGCCCCTGTATTTCTAAATTTCCAGGCAGTTTCTAAATTTCCAGGCTGGGGGCTGAATGCAGCCTGAAAAGCTACTCTCTCCACTGGGAGCCCCACTCTCCTACCTGGCTCCAATGATCCTACCCGTCCGCGAGATGACTGTGATTCGTCTTTGGTAAGTCTACAGGCTGGGGCTTTTTCTCTCTCTGGTGTAGTCTTCTTGTCTGCTCTTAGGTCTGAGCTGTGCAGACCTCATATGCTCTGCGCTCGACCTGTGCGGACACACTGGGCAACCTCCTGGGCTGGATTCTGCCATGCTCTGTCTTTTAGTGGGCTCAGTCACTCCGGAATCCGCTCAGATTCACCCTTTGAGACTTAGTGACCGAGTAGCTCAGCGAGGTTACTGCTTCCTTTCCGCCATCTTGGCTCTGCCCAGGGGTATAGAGGCAGAAATCTGAAGTGGTCAGATGCACCCATACCTAGTCATCTACATCCCTCATTGACTTCCCTGACTTAGCCATAAACCAGCCACCCAGAGGTATTCACAGTCAAGGATCAGGCCCTAAACTCACAGCCTGAGAAACTAAGAAACAGGAAGTCACAATGGGAAAAAAAGAAGCTGAGAAGGAGAAGGGGAAGGCAAAAAAGTCTATTCGAGCATACTATGCAGGGCAAGAACAAAAAAAAAAATACAAAAAAAAAAATACACAGGACAATATAGACTCTCTACCCACTCCTGAGACCACAGAAGGAAACATAATCTGGTCTCAAGCCCAAATAGCATTCCTGGAGGAGATTAAGAAAAATTTTAAAGACCAAATCAGGGAGGCAGTGACCAGCTTGGAAAAATGTCTCAGTGAAGTAATTGGAGAAAATACCTCCCTAAAAAAGGAACTTCAAAAAATAACTGAAGACCGTAATTCAATAAAAATTAGAAACAATCAAATTGAAGCTCAGAACTCTATGATGCAGCAAGAGTCAATCAAACAAAACAAGATGATCGAAAAATTGCAAGAAAATGTAAAATATCTCACTGGAATAATAACTGACCTAGAGAACAGTTCCAGGAGAGACAAGCTAAGAATTATTGGTCTACCAGAAAGCCATGATAAAAAAAAACAGCCTAGACAACATCCTCCAAGAGATTGTCAAAGAAAACTGTCCTGAGGTCCTGGAATCAGAAGATAAAATAACTATCGACAGAATTCACCGGACTCCTCCTGAGAGGGATCCCAAACTGAAAACTCCAAGAAATATAGTAGCCAAATTCCAGAATTACAAGATTAAAGAAAAAATTCTACAAGCAGCTAAAAAGAAACAATTCAAATATCGAGGAACTACGGTTAGGATCACACAGGAGCTAGCAGCTTCTACATTAAAAGAGCGGAGGGACTGGAATTTGATATTTCGTAGGGCAAGAGAGTTAGGACTACAACCAAGGATTAACTACCAGGCAAAAGTGAGCATAATCTTTCAGGCAAGGAGATGGACGTTTAATGAAGTAAGGGACTTCCAGACTTTCCTAATGAAAAAGCCAGAGCTCAAGGGAAAATTTGATCTCCAATTACAAGATTCCAGAAGGACATAAAAAGGTAAACAAGGGTAACATAGACTTACACATGCATAAGTGCACTCACCCACACCCACAAACACAAGCTCATTACATGGGATGCAACAAGAGCAAAATGTTCACATCCCTCTATGTGGAGCTGATAACTGACAATATTCGAAATCTTTATGATTATCATGACCTTCAAAAGGGTTATACTTAGAGGTTGTGGGTATGAATGCACTAACATGGAGTCTAAAAAAAAAGACTATTAAGGGGATCAAAGGTACTGTAATGGGAAAAAGGAAAGGGTGAGCTAGGAAAAGTTAAAATATGACATCTGAAGAGGTATAAAACACTCTATAGAAGAGGGGAAAGAAAGAGGGAGAACATCATTTAAACACTATTCTCACTGGTTCTGGTTCAAAGAAGGATCAAATTAATCAGTGAAGTTTAAGATTCTAACGTGATTAGACACATAAATTCATTAAATAGAAGAAAAGGAGGGAGGGAGAGGAGCATTGTTTGAAATTTACTCTCATTGGTTTGAAATAAAATGGGGAGTAATTTAAAAAAAATGAAATACTTGAATTCAAAGCACTGTTGTGCACAGAGCTCCTTTAACCCTGCACATCTTTAGTCAGAAAGGTGAAGTTTTGCTTTTACTTTTTTAGCAAAAGGCCTTTATATCTGCCCTCTTTGGTTTCAATGGGGGAAAAACTAATGATGCCATTTCCAACAACGGAAGACCAAGAAATTGAGATGTAATGGCTGTCTTTAAGAAAAGTAATTAAGAACTTGTCACAGTAAAGAATATCCATGTAATCCCTGTTTCTTAAGAGTTATACTCTGCTATGCCTTCTCTACCAAACCTCTTCAGAATAGGCTATCTGAAAAAAAATGTGAAAACCTGAATTTCTCAGAATTCTTTTGAAATACTTGAATTCTAAGCACTGTTTTACACAGAGTGCCTTTAACCCTCCACAACTTTAGTGAGCCTGCTGAAGCTTTGCTTTTACTATTTTAGCAAATGGCCTTTATACCTGCCCACATTGGTTTCATTGGCAGTAAATCTAATGATGCCATTTCCAACAACAGAAGACCAAGCAATTGAGATGTAATGGCTGTCTTGAAGAAAACTAGTTAAGAGAACTTGTCACAGTAAAGAACATCAGTGTAATCCCTGTTTCTTAATTGTTATGCTCTGGTATACCTTCTCTACCACACATGCTCAGAGTAAACTATCTGAAAAAAAGGTGAAAACCTGAATTTCTCCAAAGTCTTTTGAAATACTTGGATTCAAGGCACTGTTCTATACAGAGGTGCTTTAACCTTTTACAGATTTAGTCAGAAAGGTGAAGCTTTGCTTTTACTTTTTTAGCAAAAGGCCTTTACATCTGCCCTCATTGGTTTCAATGGGAGAAAACTCAATGATGCCATTTCAAGGAAAAGAAGCCAAAGCATTTCATAAGTAATTCCTGAGTTTCAGACAACTAGCTAAGAGAAAGCTGGTCAGAAAAGAAATTCTGGATAATCCCTGTTGCTATAGAATTATGCTCACATATACCGTTTCTATCAAACAGGCTTGTAACAATCTATCTGAAAAAAGGTAAAAACATGAATTTCTCAGCAGTCTTTGGAAATACTTCAGTTCAAGGCACTGTTCTACACAGAGGT
Organism: Gymnobelideus leadbeateri; assembly: GCA_011680675.1. Taxonomy (NCBI): domain Eukaryota; kingdom Metazoa; phylum Chordata; class Mammalia; order Diprotodontia; family Petauridae; genus Gymnobelideus; species Gymnobelideus leadbeateri. The sequence goes on from WOXC01004971.1 coordinate 20,833, forward strand.
GCTTTAACCCTCCATATCTATAGTCAGACTCCTGAATCTTTGCTTTTACTTTTTTAGCAAAATGCCTTTGTATCTGCCCTCAATCGTTTCAATGGGAGAATTTAATGATGCCAAATCCATGAAAAGAAGACAAAGCATGTGATATGGAATGCCTCCAATTAAGATAAGTAGCTAAAAGAAAGCTGGATAGAAAAGAACTTTCCGGTAATCCCTGTTACTAGAGAGTTATGCTCAGAAATAACTTTTCTACCAAACATGCTTGTAACACTCTAAGTTAAAAAAGGTAAAACATGAATTTCTCAGAAGTCTTTTGAAATACTTGAATTCAAAGCACTGTTGTACACAGAGTTGCCTTCACCCTCCACATCTTTAGTCTGACTGCTGCGGCTTTGCATTTTCTTTTTTAGCAAAAGGTCTTCATATTTGCACTTACTGGTTTCAATGGAGAAAATATAAGGATGCTATTTCCAGGAAAAGAAGCCAAAGCATTTGATATGTAATGCCTCCATTTAAGACAACTAGCTAAGAGAAAGCTGTGACAGAAAAGAAATTCTGGCTAATTCCTGTTTCTAGAAAGTAACGCTCAGATATATCTTTTCTACCCAACATTCTTGTAACAGTCTATCTGAAAAAAGGAACAACATGTATGTCTCAGAAGTCTTTTGAAATACTTGAATTCAAGGCACTGTTCTAAACAGACTTGCTTTAACCCTCCACATCTTTAATCAGACTGCAGCAGCTTTGCTATTATTTTTTTAGGAAAAGGCCTTTATATCTGCCCTCTTTGATTTCAATGGGGTAAAACCTAATGATGCCATTTCCAGGAAAAGAAGCCAAAGCATGTGATATGAAATGCTTACGTTTAAGACAACTAGCTAAGGGAAAGCTGTGACTGAAAAGAACTTCCGAGTAATCCCTATTTCTAGAGACTTATGCTCAGATATACCTTTTCTACCAAATATGCTTGTAAAAGTCTATCTGAAAAAAGTTAAAAACTTTAATTTCTCAGAAGTCTACTGAAATACTTGTATTCAAAGCACTGTGGTACACAGACTTGCTTTAACCTTAAAGACCTTTAGTCACACTGCTGAAACTTTGCTTTTACTTTTTTACCAAAAGGCCTTTATATCTGCCATGATTGGTTTCAGTGGGTGAAAAGGTAATAATGCCATTTGCAAGAAAAGAAGGCAAAGCATTTGATATGCAATGCCTGGATTTAAAACAACTAGCTGAGAGAAAGCTGCAACAGAAACGAACATCCGCGTAATCCCTGTTTCTAGAGAGTTATGCCCAGATATACCTTTTCTACTAAACATGCTTGTAACAGTCTACCTGAAAAAAGGTAAAAACATGAATGTCTCAGAAGTCTTCTGAAATACTTGAATTCAAGGCACTGTTCTACACAGAGTTGCTTTAACTCTCCACATCTTTAGTCTGACTGCTGCAGCTTTGCATTGACTTTTTTAACAAACGGTCTTTATATCTCCCCTAATTGGTTGCAATGGGGAAAACCTAATGATGCCATTTCCATGAAGAGAAGCCAAAGCATTTGATATATGCCTGCGTTTAAGACAACTAGCTAAGAGAAAGCTGCGACAGAAAAGAACTTCCGGGTAATCCCTATTTCTAGAGAGTTATGCTGAGATATACCTTTTCTACCAAATATGCTTGCAACAGTCTATCTGAAAAAAGTTAAAACTTGAATGTCTCAGAAGTCTTTTGAAATACTTGAATTCAAGGCAATGTTGTACACAGACTTGCTTTAACCCTCCACATCTTTAGTCAGACTGCTGCAGCTTTGCTTTTACTGTTTTTAGCAAAAGGCCTTTATATCTTTCCTCATTGGTTTCAATGGGGAAAACCTAAGCAAAAGAGTCTTAATAATAATATTCATATATATTTCAAACATTGAATGTTAAGACCTCGAATTTCAGATCCATTTCCGTCCTCCCTTGTTACCCATTCCCTCTGTGGAGATAAGTAATTCAGTATATGTTGTACACGTCTGGCTAAGCAAAACATTATCATAGTAGATATATTGTACAAGGCTGATTATCATTCCCTCCCACTCATCCCACCCCCCACCTGGTCCATTCCCTACATGATCCTGTCCCTGTTCTGTTGTGGGTACTTCCAACCTCCCCTCCCCCCAAAGATGCCCTCCCATCCATCATCCCTCCTCTCATCCCCCTTCCCCCTATTCTGCTGCAGGTTGCGGTATCCCATTGAGTATGGATGTCATTCTCTCCCTGAACCAAATTCAATGAGAATGTGGATTTGCCTTTTTTTCCCTTCCTATTCTCCTCAGCAGCTTCTAGCCACCAGGGGAGGGAACCAACGCATTCCCTAAATACCAGTCCCAAAGTCCATAGGACACTAACCTCTTACTTTGTCCTAGGCATGTTTATGTTTATAATTCTGGAGTCTCCACAGCTCCTGGTGTTCTGGGGTTCCTCCATCGGACTGCTGGCACTGCTGCCCTGGGGCGAAAACCTAGGCTCAAACGGACCTGGGTTAGGCTCGGGTCCTGCGCTCTGGACTCTGCCCTCTACCAGGTCCCAGACCGCAGCGCTGCTCCTCCCTGCAGGGCTGCTGGGCTGTCCTCAGCGGGAGGTTAGCTTCTCTGTGTCATTCTGTGGGTGCTGGGGCTCCAGAACATGTTCAGAGTCCCCTTTTACATAGTTTGGGGGGAATCTGGTGGCAGAGCAGCTTGGATAAGCTGTTTCTACTCTGCCATCTTGGCTCCGCCCCTCTTATTTGTCTCTACCCAACATTCTTGTAACAGTCTATCTGAAAAAAGGTCAAAATGTAAATTTCGCAGATGTCTTTTGATATACTTGAATTCAAACCACTGTTGTACACAGAGTTGCTTTTACCCTCCATATCTTTAGTTAGACTGCTGAATCTATGCTTTTACTTTTTTACAAAAGGACTTTGTATCTGCCCTCAATTGTTTCAATGGGAGAAAACGTAATGATGCCATTTCCAAGAAAAAAAAGCCAGCGCATGTGATATGTAAAGCCCCCAATGAAGACAAGTAGTTAAAATAAAGTTGTATAAAAAAGAACTTCTGGGTAATCCCTGTCTGTAGAGAGTTATGCTCAGATATACCTTTTCTACCAAATATGCTTTTAACAGTCTATCTGAAAAACGGTAACAACATGAATTTCTCAAAAGTCTTTTGATATACTTGAATTCAAAGCACTGTGGTACACAGAGTTGCTATAACCCTCCACATCTTTAGTCAGATTGCTGATGCCTTGCTTTAACTATTGTAAGCAAAAGGCCTTTATGCCTGCCTTCATTGTTTTTAAGGGGGAAAACCGAATCATGCCATTTCCACGAAAAGAACCCAAAGCATTTGATAAGTAATGCCTCTGTTTAACACAACTAGCTAATAGAAAGCTGTTCCAGAAAAGAACTTCTGGGTATTCCTTCTTTCTAGAGAGTTATACTCAGATATACCTTTTCTACCAAATATGCTTGTAACAGTCTATCTGAAAAAAGATCAAAACCTGAATTTCGCTGAAGTCTTTTAAAATACTTGAATTCAAAGCACTGCTGTACACAGAGTTGCTTTAATCCTCCACAATTTTAGTCAGACTGCTGACGTTTTGCTTTTACTTTTGCAGCAAAAAGCCTTTATATCTATCCACATTGGTTTCATTTGTAGAAAACCTAATCATGTCATTTCCACAAAAAGAAGGCAAAGCATTTGATATGCAATGCGTATATATAAGACAATTAGCTTAGAGAAAGCTTTGACAGAAACAAACTTCCAGATAATCCCTATTTCTAGAGAGTTATGCCCACATAAACCGTTTCTACGCAGCACTCTTGTAACAGTCTATCTGAAAAAAAGGTAAAACCCTAAATTTTTCAGAAGTCTTTTCAAATACTTGAATTCAAAGCACTGTGGTAGAAAGAGATGCTTTTCCTTCCACTGTTTTAGTCAGCCTGCTGAAGCTATGTTTTTACTTTTCTAGCAAAAGGCCTTTATATCAGCCCTTATTGGTTTCAATGGGGGAAAACTTAATGATGCCATTTCCATGAAAAGTAGCCAAAGCATTTGAAATGTAATGCCTGTATTTAAGAAAATTAGCTAAAAGAAAGCTGTGCCAGAAAAGAACTTTTGAGTAATCCCTGTTTCTAGAGAGTTATGCTCAGATATATATTTCTACCAAACATGTTTGAAACAGTCTATTTGAAAAAAGGTGAAAACCTGAATTTCTCAAAGGTCTTTTGAAATACTTGAATTCAAAGCACTGTTGTCCACAAGGTTACTTTTCCCCTCCACAGCTTTAGTCAGACTGCTGCAGCTCTGCTTTTACTTTTTTAGCAAAAGGCCTGTATATCTGCCCTCATTGATTTCAATGAGGGAAAAACTTATGAGACCATTACCAAGAAAAGAAGGCAAAGCATTTGAAATGTAATGCCTGTGTTTAAGACAACCAGCTAAGAAAAAGCTACGACTGAAAAGAACTTAAGAGTAATCCCTGAGCATAGAGAGATATGCTCAGATATACATTTTCTACAAAACATGATTGTAACAGTATATCTGAAAAATATCTGCCGTCATTGGTTTCACTTGGGGAAAATTAATAATGTGATTTCCAATGGAAAAGATTTCCATTTCCATTCCAAAGCATTTGACATGTAATGCCGGGTTTAAGAAAACGAGCTAAGAGAAAGCTGTGACAGAACAGAATTTCTGGGTAATCCTTGTTTCTAGAGAGTTATTCACAGATATACCATTTCTACCAAATATGCTTCAAAGATTCTATCTGAAAAAAAAACATAAAACCTGAATTTCTCTGAAGTGTTTTAAAATACTTGAATTCAAAGCACTGTTGTACAAAGAGTTGCATTAATCCTTGACATCTTTAGTCAGACTGCTGAAGCTATGTTTTTACTTTTGTAGGAAAAGGCCTTCATATCTGCCCTCATTGGTTTCAATGGGGGAAAACCTAATGATGCCATTTCCAGTAAAAGAAGCCAAAGCATCTGATATATGATTGTGTTTAAGAAAACTAGCTAAGAGAAAGCTGTAACAGAAAAGCACATCTGGGTAATCCCTATTTCTAGAGAGTTATGCTCAGATATACCTTTTCCACCAAATAAGCTTGTCACAGTTTTTATGAAAAAAGGTCAAAACCTGAATTTTTCTGAAGTCTTTAAAATACGTGAATTCAAAGCATTCTTGACACAGAGTTGCTATAACCCTCCACATCTTTAGTCAGACTGCTGGAGCTTTGCTTTTATTTTTTAGCAAAAGGCCTTTATATCTGCCCTCATTGGTTTCAATGGGGGAAAAACCTAAGCATGCCATTTCCTTAAAAGGAAGCCAAAGCATTTGAAATGTAAAGCCTGTGTTTAAGAAAACTAGCTAAGAGGAAGTTGGACAGATAAGAATTTCCGGGTCATCCCTGTTACTAGAGTGTTATGCTCAGATATACCTTTTCTACCAAGCATGCTTCTAACAGTCTATCTGAAAAAAGGTAAAAACATGAATATCTCGGAAGTCTTTTGAAATACTTGAATTCAAAGCACTGTGGTACACAGAATTGCTATAACCCTCCACATCTTTAGTCAGACTGCTTTTACTTTTGTAGCAAAAAGGCCTTTATATCTGCCCTAATTGGTTTCAATGGGGGAAAACCTAATGATGCCATTTCCATGAAAAGAAGAAGCTTGTGATAAGTAATATCTTTCTTAAAGACAACTAAGTAAGGGATAGTTGGACAGAAAATAACTTCTGTGTAATCCATTTTCCTAGGGAGTTATGCTTAGATATACATTTTCTACCAAATATGCTTGTCACATACTATCAGAATAAAGGTAAAAATATGAATGTCTCAGAAGTCTTTTTAAATACTTGAATTCAAGGCACTGTTGTACACAGCTTTCCTTTTACTCTGCACATTTTTATTGTGACTGCTGCAGCTTTGCATTTACTTTTTTAACAAAAGGTCTTTATATCTCCCCTCATTGATTTCAATGGGGAAAACTTAATGATGCCATTTCCATGAAGAGGAACCAATGTCTTTGATACATAATGCCTCCTTTAAGACAAGTAGCTAAGGGAATGCTGTGACAGAAAAGAACTTCCGGGTAATCCCTGTTTCTAGAGAGATATGCTCAGATATACTTTTTCTACCAAACATGCTTGTTACAGTCTATCTGAAAAAAGGTCAAAACCTGAATTTCTGTGACGTCTCTTAAAATACTTGAATTCAAAGCACTGTGGTAGACAGAGTTGCTTTTTAAGCCTCCACATCTTTAGTCAGACTGCTGAAGCTTTGCTTTTACTTTTGTAGCAAAAGGCCTTTATATCAGCCCTCACTGGGTTCAATGGGGGAAAACTTAATGATGTCATTTCCATGAAAAGTAGCCAAAGTATTTGAAATGTAATGCCTGTATTCAGGAAAATTAGATGAAAGAAAGCTGTGTCAGAAAAGAACTTTTCAGTAATCCCTGTTTCTAGAGAGTTATGCTCAGATATATATATATTTCTACCAAACATGTTTATAACAGTCTATTTGAAAAAAGGTAAAAACCCGAATTTCTCAAAGACGTTTTGAAATACTTGAATTAAATGCACTGTGGTACACAGAGTTGCTATAACCCTCCACATCTTTAGTCAGACTGCTGAAGCTTTGCTTTTACTTTTGTAGCAAAAGGCCTTTATATCTGCTGTCATTGTTTTCACTTGGGGAAAATTAATAATTCCAGTTCCATGAAAAGAAGCCAAAGCATTTGAAAGGTAATGCCGGCTTTAAGAAAACGAGCTATGAGAACGCTGTGAAAGAACAGAATTTCTGGGTAATCCTTGTTTCTAGAGGGTTATTCTCAGATATACCTTTTCTACCAAATATACTTGAATTATTCTATCTGAAAAAAACATTAAACCCTGAATTTCTTTGAAGTCTTTTAAAATACATGAATTCAAAGCACTGTTGTACACAGAGTTGCTTTAATCGTTGACATCTTTAGTCAGACTGCTGAAGCTATGCTTTTACGTTTGTAGCCAAAGGCCTTTATATCTGCCCTTATTGGTTTCAATGGGGGAAAACTGAATGATGACATTTCCATGAAAAGAAGAAAAAGCTTGTGATAAGTAATGCCTTTGTCAAAGACAACTACCTAAGTGATAGAGAGAAAAAATCTTCTGTGTAATCCATGTTCCTAGAGAGTTATGCTTAGACATACCTTTTCTACCAAACATGCTTGTAACAGTCTATCTGAAAAAAGGTAAAAACATGAATGTCTCAGAAGTCTTTTTAAATACTTGAATTCAAGTCACTGTTGTACACAGCTTTACTTTTATTCTCCACATTTTTATTGTGACTGCTGCAGCTTTGCATTTACTTTTTTAACAGAAGGTCTTTATATCTGCCCTCATTGATTTCAATGGGTGAAAACTTAATGATGCCATTTCCATGAAGAGAAGCCAAAGTATTTGATACATAATGCCTCCTTTAAGACAAGTAGCTAAGGGAATGCTGTGACAAAAAGGACCTTCCAGGTAATCCCTGTTTCTAGAGAGATATGCTGAGACATACTTTTTCTACCAAACATGCTTGTGACAGTCTATCTAAAAAAAGGTCAAAACCTGAATTTCTGTGAAGTCTTTTAAAATACTTGAATTCAAATGTGGGAGAGCTAACTTGGATTTACCTCAGTGCCCTTGAGAGGTCCCTGGACCTGTGACGGCACTGCCTCTGGGCTTAGGCGATGATGGCAAGGCCTCTCGCCCCCATTAACCCTCTAGGCACTTGAGGGACTGCTACGCCCCCAGCTGACCACGCCTTCTTCTAAGGAGTGAGGTAAGTCCGGGTCCACAAGGAATATCCTTGCTCCCTGTAGATATCACGAGAGTCCCAGGGGTTAAGGTGTGCTCGACCTTAAAAGGCAAAAGGTGTTGTAATTGGCCAAGAGCCAAAATGCAAAGTGCTTGCCTAGGATAGGCTATATATGTAGAAGAGCAGGAAATAAAGTTGGAGTTGCCCCCTTAGTTGCTGTGTAAGTGTGCTTTGTTCTGCTCGGCGCTCCCCGCCATGTAGTGTCCGGAAGGCCCCAGGAAAGGATCCGAGGACAAATGGTGCTGAAACCCGGGACTCTGCACAGTGCTGGTCGCTGTTGGAGCCCCCCCTCATTAGCAGGTCGTATATCGCCTTCCCCCGCTTTTGCCCCCTTTCTCTCCAGTACCCTATCTATAAGGTAACTCCTTAGCCAATTATACCCACACTGTGTCTCTGATGGCCTTGGTTCCCAACATCTATTTTGTCAAGCCTGACATTCTCTCTCCATACCGTGAGACTCCCCCCACCCCCACCCCCATGTCTCTTGAGCAGTTGAAAACAAAACAAAACAAAACAAACAACTCGGTCTTCACGACCCCAAGAAGGAAGGATGGGCCAGTGTTTCCCCCTACATTTGGGGATCTGAGCCTAGATTATCTTAAAGCAAGTCTTACCTGGCCTCCATTAGCATCTATCTGGAAGCCAAGCAAACATGATTTGTGCCTGGGGATTTCTAACAATCCTCTGTGAGCTTTGGGAACGTTCCTGTCAGTTTCTCTCTCTGTTCTGTTTTTGTGTGTGTCTGTGTGAATGAGTGAGTGTGTAATCTAACATCATGTAAGGTTTATGATAAATGCAAGTCTAAGACTATAGGAAAAGCAAGAAAGTTTAAGCATGTAGCAAAGAAAGAAGCATGGGTAGGAAGGTAAGATAGAGATGGTATTTGGTATTGAGAAGTGTGAACAGAAGTTTTAAGATCTTTAAAAGTTTGAAAATCTCTTCATTCCACTCTGGCCAAGTGGAGTGAGGAGAAGGTGATAAGAAATAAGGAGAGAATCTTCTCCCCTCAAATCAAAGAGGCAGGCAGATGAAAATGTAACTATTTCCTGCCTCACCTAAAAGAAGAAAAATCTGTGTATTAGACAAACAGGTAGTAATAATACTGCTGATATTTATTGTGATAGCTGGTTGTTCATTTAACTTTTTGGCTATTCTGGAAATATGCAGTGACTTAAAGTTATAGTTTCCACATTACTAATGATGAAGTGAATGTACACAGGGAATTGGAAAGGTATTTTGTAGAATTCTTATTGAGCAAATGAGAAACTTGGGGGAAAAAGGAAAGAAAAATATAGGGATGTGGTTTTCAAGCTTGCTTCATCTAAGGATGTATTTATGTTAATTCGAAGGTTTATGGATCACCACATTCACCATCTATGTGAGATTCCAGAATGTAATTGATTTCTAGTGATAAGTTGATTGGGTATGTGGCATCAAGAAAATTTTAGTTCTGTGTAACTTCAAAAACTTGATTTTTAAAGTCACCAGATTGGTAATTCATTTGTTCAAATTTAAGAACATGATAGTTGTTTATGATATTGTTACTGGTAAAAAGTTGTATTATCTATGCTGTATAAGAAGCAGTTTTCTTAGTCTTGGAGTATTGTAATGTGGGAAATCATAAGCTTCCAAGTCTGTCTTTGTTTAAAAGGAAGTTTCAGTTAAGACTGTTTAAAACTTGTAAGACTGTTAACTAAGTTATTCTGGCTACTGTTTTAATGTTAAAATCTAAAATTGTCAATTGATTACTGTATGTGGAAAGGAGGAGATTGGATGAAAACTTTATTCTGACTAGTTCTACCCATTCAGAACAGTCCTCCTGCATGTATGAGAATTGGCTAAGCAGGGGCATCATTATTAGCCCTTCCCCCAGTCTCTCCTCCTTAGAATTCATATAAATTTTCCTTATGTTGTAAAACTGCCAAATTCCCCCCAAAAACTCTCGCTATTAGGCAAGGTCTTTCAGCCTGTGAAAGGAACTTATTTAAGTGTAGTTTTAAATGAACCTAACTTGATAAGGAGTTGCAAAGATTAGAAAGATTTCCATCAATTCGCATTTAGATTTCAGAAGGAAAGATGGTAAATGGAATTCTTTACATTTGTGAGACCTGATAAATCTTCATTGCTTAGTGCAGCTCCATGAAAATAAAAATAACTAGCTCTAAGCTGTGATCGGTGAAGCTTGTTGTTTAAGGTAAAAGGCACTTGGGACCAGAACTAAATTTTATTTTGAGTTTGAATTTGGGTATAATTGCATTAAATCAGTATCTCGGAGCAAATGCCACAAGCTACTCAGAGGGAATGTGATCCTGTACTGCTGATAGGTGGAAGTCTATATTTGGTAAAGGCCGAAGGGACAATCTTAGCCTCTGTCTGGGATGGGATCCCTCCTGGCTCAGTTTACCCACGGGATTCCTTTGAAAAGGAATGTTTCCCACCTATTCCTGAGTCTAGCTATAAGATGGAACAGATACTGCATGGTTGGATATCTGTGACTTACCTGAATTGAAACAGAGTCAAGGATGTTTTATCCTGTCATATTTGGAATGTCACATGTCCCTGCTTTCTCCTTCTATAGCAAGTTTCTATGATCAGAGCAAGTAGTCAGTAACAGATATGGGTTCTTTCGTGTAAGCTTACTGGAAAATCTAATATTTTTCATTTGGTATTGGAATATGTGCAGAAAGTATGCAAATTGCTTAAGATCATTTTAAAAGTTTTCAACTAACTTTCTTCAGAAAAGTTTAGTGATCAATTATAAATCTTGAAACTGTTTTAAAAGAAGGGAAATTACTTTCAGAAGAAATTTCAAATCCCTAGTGTAATTTTAAGAGGCCTATTAAGACTTTCATTTGCAAGAGAAATTTATTGCTAAATGAATGTAATGAGTTGTGAATCAGAAGAGATCTTGCTGTTTTGATCTGAATTTGCAGTTATTCCATTCTCTAAGCAAAAGTTACCATTTGTAACCGAATGTACATGTACAAGATTCACTTTGTGAAGTGTCTCTTTCTCCCAGAGTGAATATAATCAGAGGATAAACAAGCTTTGTGAAACAAGGATGTATGTGTACCATTTAGCTGTGAGGTTCAAGTCAGAAGCCTCTTTTGTTAAAGGCAGTACAGTTATGTTAGTAAAAGAATAAAAACTTATGCGGTATCTTGTCTATGTAGTATGTAGAAATAGGAAGGGAAGTGAAATAGTCTGAGTAATGGCTTATGCTAGCCCATCCTCACCCCACTTCTGGTCAAATTTCTCTTACTTATTTTTGGCTCTTGCCTGCTTAACCTCCTTGCTAGGTTTATCTCTTCTAGGCTCAGTGCTTTCCATCTGCAGATGACTGCTCAGACTGAGTACCAACGGTTGCCCGAAGCTGCTACTCATCACCCCTTGGATCTAGCATCGGCCAGATTCTGGACATTGGCCATGGACCCCACCCCTTGAATGATGGAACCCTGTGAGGCAGGGACAGCTCTCCGCCCCTTCCCAGCAAGAAGCAGTTCGGGAAGCTGAGACCATCGCCCCTTGTCCCCAAACGATTTTGGGTGCCATCTGTTTATAGGGGGAATGATGGGGTCCTTGGGATGTATATGTCTGTAGTATCAATCTGTAACATCAGTTTGTAAACGGGGTACTTTAGGATCTATGTCTGTAAAATCAATTTATAAAACCAGCCTGTACAATCACATTTCCACCACCCCCCAACCTCAGGGCATTGACTCTGCCCCTTCCCCCTGCCAGCACTCTGCCCAGCAACAACTCATGAACTGTTTATCTGTGCTTGAAACAATAAGGTACTTATGAATCCTTCACAAAACTATCTATAACCATTTTTAGCTTAGACAAATGTTTTGCTTGCCATTAAGCAACTCAGTGAATGGATCTCTGGGCCCTGGGATGCCCGGCTAAGTGAAGAATTGGTCAATTTTACCTTTGCTATCGTGCACCTTAATGAAACACGCTATGCCCCTGTTCCCTCCAGTTCCTTTTTGAATGATACCTTCCATGAGTTCACTTCATGGTTTTCCCTGCCTCGCCTCACCCTAGGACTCTTCAGCATTTAGGGCCCTAAGCCGTAAGCTTGTGAGTACCTGCCAAGACACCTTGTTGGGGATAAAGGCATTTTCTGCTTCTATTAAAAAGGAAGGGGGATATGTGGGAGAGCCAACGTGGATTTACCTCACTGCCCTTGAGAGGTCCCTGGACCTGTGACGGCACTGCCTCCGGGCTTAGGTGATGATGGCAAGGCCTCTATTTCTAGAGAGTTATGCTCAGATATACCTTTTCTACCAAATAAGCTTTTGACAGTTTTTCTGAAAAAAGTCAATATCTGAATTTTTCTGAAGTCTTTTAAAATACGTGAATTGAAAGCATTCTTGATACAGAGTTGCTATAACCCTCCACAGCTTTAGGCAGACTGCTGAAGCTTTACTTTTATTTTTTTAGCAAAAGGCCTTTATATCTGCCCTCATTGGTTTCAATGGGGGAAAACCCTAATGATGCCATTTCCATGAAAAGAAGGAAAAGCATTTGAAATGTAATTCCTGTGTTTAAGAAAACTAGCTAAGAGAAAGTTGGACAGAAAAAATTTTCTGCGTCATCCCTGTTCCTAGAGTGTTATGCTCAGATATACCTTCTCTACCAAACACGCTTCTAACAGTCTATCTGAAAAAAGGTAAAAACATGAATATCTCGGAAGTCTTCTAAGATACTTGAATTAAAAGCACTGTAGTACACTGTAGTACACAGAGTGGCTATAACCCTCCACATCTTTAGTCAGACTGCTGAAGCGTTGCTTTGTAGCAAAAGGCCTTTATATATGCCCTCATTCATTTCAATGAGGGAAAAACTTATGAGGCCATTACCAAGAAATGAAGTCAAAGCTTTTGAAATGTAATGCCTGTGTTTAAGACAACCAGCTACGAGAAAGCTGTGACTGAAAAGAACTTATGAGTAATCCCTGTGTATAGAGAGTTATGCTCAGATATACCTTTTCTAGGAAACATGATTGTAACTGTATATCTGAAAAAAGGTCAAAACCTGAATAACTCTGAAGTCTTTTAAAATACTTGAATTCAAAGCACTATGGTACACAGAGTTGCTATAACCCTCCACATCTTTAGTCACAATGCTGAAGCTTTGCTTTTACTTTTGTAGCAAAAGGCCTTTATATCTGCCGTCATGGGTTTCACTTAGGGAAGATTAATAATGCCAGTTCCATGAAAAGAAGCCAAAGCATTTGAAATGTAATGCCAAGTTTAAGAAAACGAGCTAGGAGAAAGCTGTGACAGAACAAAACTTCTGGGTAATCCTTGTTTCTAGAGAGTTATTCTCAGATATACCTTTTCTACCAAATATGCTTGAAATATTCTATCTGAAGAAAACATCAAAACCGGAATTTCTCTGAAGTCTTTTAAAATACCTGAGTTAAAAGCCCTGTTGTATACAGAGTTGCTTTAATCCTTGACATCTTTAGTCAGACTGCTGAAGCTATGCTTTTACTTTTGTAGCAAAAGGCCTTTATATCTGCCCTCATTGGTTTCAATGGGGGAAACCCAGTGATGCCATTTCCAGGAAAAGAAGCCAAAGCATCTGATATATGATTGTGTTTAAGACCACTAGCTAAGAGAAAGCTGTACAAGAAAAGAACATCCGGGTAATCCTTATTTCTAGAGAGTTATGTTCAGATATACCTTTTCTACCAAATAAGCTTTTAACAGTTTTTATGAAAAAAGTTCAACATCTGAAATTTTCTGAAGTTTTTTAAAATACGTGAATTCAAAGCATTCTTGATACAGAGTTGCTATAACCCTCCAAAGCTTTAGGCAGACTGCTGAAGCTTTACTTTTATTTTTTAGCAAAAGGCCTTTATATCAGCCCTCATTGTTTTCAATGGGGGAAAACCCTAATGATGCCATTTCCATGAAAAGAAGACATAGCTTGTGATAAGTAATGCCTTTGATAAAGACAACTAACTAAGCGATAGTTGGACAGCAAAAATCTTCTGTGTAATCCATGTTCCTAGAGAGTTATGCTTAGATATACCTTTTCTACCAAATATGTTTGTAACAGTCTATCTGAAAAAAGGTAAATACATTAATGTCTCAGAAGTCTTTTTATACTTGAATATCAAATACTTGAATTCAAGGCACTGTTGTACCCAGCTTTCCTTTTACTCTTCACATTTTTATTGTGACTGCTGCAAGTTTGCATTTACTTTTTTAACAAAAGGTCTTTATATCTGCCTTCATTGATTTCAATGGGGAAAACTTAATGATGCCATTTCCATGAAGAGAAGCCAAAGTATAGGATACATAATGCCTCCTTTAAGACAAGTAGCTAATGGAATGCTGTGACAGAAAAGAACTTCTGGGTAATCCCTGTTTCTAGAGAGATATGCTCAGATATACTTTTTCTACCAAACATGCTTGTTACAGTCTATCTGAAAAAAGGTCAAAACCTGAATTTCTTAAAGGTCTTTTGAAATACTTGAATTCAAAGCACTGTTGTTCACAGAGTTGCTTTTCCCCTCCACAGCTTTAGTCAGACTGCTGCAGCTTTGCTTTTACTTTTGTAGCAAAAGGCCTTTATATCAGCCCTCAATGGTTTCAATGAGGGAAAACTTAATGATGCATTTCCATGAAAAGTAGCTAAAGCATTAGAAATGTAATGCCTGTATTTAAGAAAAATAGCTAAAAGAAAGCTGTGCCAGAAAAGAACTTTTGAGTAATCCCTGTTTCTAGAGAGTTAAGCTCAGATATATATTTCTACCAAACCTGTTTGTAACAGTCTATTTGAAAAAAGGTAAAATCCTGAATTTCTTAAAGGTCTTTTGAAATACTTGAATTCAAAGCACTGTTGTTCACAGAGTTGCTTTTCCCCTCCACAGCTTTAGCCAGACGGCTGCAACTTTGCTTTTACTTTTTTAGCAAAAGGGCTTTATATCTGCCCTCATTGATTTCAATGAGGGAAAAACTTATGAGGTCATTACCAAGAAAAGAAGGCAAAGCATTTGAAATGTAATGCCTGTGTTTAAGGCAACCAGCTAAGAGAAAGCTGTGACTGAAAAGAAGTTATGAGTAATCCCTGTGTATAGAGAGTTATGCTCAGATATACCTTTTCTACGAAACATGATTGTAACTGTATATCTGAAAAAAGGTCAAAACCTGAATTACTCTGAATTCTTTTAAAATACTTGAATTCAAATCACTGTGATACACAGAGTTGCTATAACCCTCCACATATTTAGTCAGACTGCTGAAGCTTTACTTTTATTTTTTAGCAACAGGCCTTTATATCTGCCCTCATTGGTTTCAATGGGGGAATATCTGAAAAAAACATCAAAACCTGAATTTCTCTGAAGTCTTTTAAAATACCTGAATAAAAAGCCCTGTTGTACACAGAGTTGCGTTAATCCTTGACATCTTTAGTCAGACTGCTGAAGCTATGCTTTTACTTATGTAGCAAAAGGCCTTTATATCTGCCCTCATTGGTTTCATTGGGGGAAACCCAGTGATGCCATTTCCAGGAAAAGAAGCCAAAGCATCTGATATATGATTGTGTTTAAGACCACTAGCTAAGAGAAAGCTGTACAAGAAAAGAACATCCGGGTAATCCTTATTTCTAGAGAGTTTTGCTCAGATATACCTTTTCTACCAAATAAGCTTTTAACAGTTTTTATGAAAAAAGTTCAATATCTGAATTTTTCTGAATTCTTTTAAAATACGTGAATTCAAAGCATTCTTGAAACAGAGTTGCTCTAACCCTCCACAGCTTTAGTCAGACTGCTGAAGCTTTACTTTCATTTTTTAGCAAAATGCCTTTATATCTGACCTCATTGGTTTCAATGGGGGAAAACCCTAATGATGCCATTTCCATGAAGAGAAGGCAAAGCATTTGAAATGTAATGCCTGTGTTTAAGAAAACTAGCTAAGAGAAAGTTGGACAGAAAAGATTTTCCGGGTCATCCCTGTCCTAGAGTGTTATGCTCAGATACACCTTCTCTACCAAACATGCTTCGAACAGTCTATCTGAAAAAAGGTAAAAACATGAATATCTCTGAAGTCTGTTGAAATACTTGAATTCAAAGCACATTGGTACACAGAGTTGATATAACCCTCCAGATCTTTAGTCACAATGCTGAACCTTTGCTTTTCCTTTGTAGCAAAAGGCCTTTATATCTTCCGTCGTGGGTTTCACTTGGGGAAAATTAATAATGCCAGTTCCATGAAAAGAAGCCAAAGTATTTGAAATGTAATGCCAGGTTTAAGAAAATGAATTAGGAGCAAGCTGTGACAGAACAGAACTTCTGGGTAATCCTTGTTTCTAGAGAGTCATTCTCAGATATACCTTTTCTACCAAATAAGCTTGAAATATTCTATCTGAAAAAAACATCAAAACCTGAATTTCTCTGTAGTCTTTTAAAATACTTGAATTCAAGGAACACAGAGTTACTTTAATCCTTGACATGTTTAGTCAGATTGCTGAAGCTATGCTTTTACTTTTATAGCAAAAGGCCTTTATATATGCCGTCATTGGTTTCACTTGGAGAAAATTAATAAGGCCTTTTCCATGAAAAGAAGCCAAAACATTTGAAATATAATGCCGGCTTTAAGAAAACGAGCTAAGAGAAAGCTGTGACAGGAAAGAACTTCTGGTAATCCCTGTTTCTAGAGACTTATTCTCATATATACCTTTTCTACCAAATGTGCTTGAAATATTCTATCTGAAAAAACATCAAAACCTGAATTTCTCAGAAGTCCTTTAAACTACAAGAATTCTAAGCACTGTTGTACACACAGTTCCTTCAACCCTCAACACCTTTATTCACAATGCTGAAGGTTTGCTTTTACTGTTTTAGCAAAAGTGCTTTATTCCTGCCTACATTGGTTTCAATGGGTGAAAACCTTAGGATGCCATTTCCAACAAACCAAGACCAAGCAATATAGATTTAATGGATGTTTTTAAGAATTCTAGCTAAGAGAATCTTTCCCAGAAAAGAAGTTACATGTATTGCCTGTTTCTATAGAGTTATGGTCAGATATACCTTCTCTACCAAACATGCTCAGAATAGGCACTCTGAAAAAAAGGTGAATACATGAATTTCTCAGAAGTCCTTTGAAATACAAGAATTCTAAGCACTGTTGTACACAAAGTTCCTTCAACTCTCCACAACTTTAGTCAGACTGCTGAAGGTTTGCTTTTACTCTTTTAGCAAAAGTGCTTTATACCTGCCTATATTGGTTTCAATGGGTGAAAACCTAAAGATGCCATTTCCAACAAAAGAAGACCAAGCAATAGAGATGTAATGGCTGTTTTTAAGAGAATCTTTCCAAGAAAATAAGTTACATGTAATTCCTGTTATTGTAGAGATATGGTCAGATATACCTTTCTACCAAACATGCTCAGAATAGGCTAACTGAAAAAAGGTGAAAACCTGAATTTCTCAGAAGTCCTTTAAAATACAAGAATTCTAAGCAATGTTGTACAAACAGTTCCTTCAACCCTCAACATCTTTATTAATACTGCTGAAGGTTTGCTTTTACTGTTTTAGCAAAAGTGCTTTATACCTGCCTACATTGGTTTCAATGGGTGAAAACCTAAGGATGCCATTTCCGACAAAAGAAAGCCAAGCAATATAGATGTAATGGATGTTTTTAAGAACTCTAGCTACGATAATTTTTCCCAGAAAAGAAGTTACATGTAATGCTTGTTTCTATAGAGTTATGGTCAGATATACCTTCTCTACCAAAAATGCTCAGAATAGTCATTCTGAAAAAAAGGTGTATACATGAATTTCTTAGAAGTCCTTTAAAATACTAGAATTGTAACCACTGTTGTAGACGAAGTTCCTTCAACTCTCCACATCTTTAGTCAGACTGCTGAAGGTTTGCTATTACTGTTTTAGCAAAAGTGCTTTATACCTGCCTACATTGGTCTCAGTGGATGAAAATTTAAGGATGCCATTTCCAATAAAAGAATACCAAGCAATAGAGATGTAATGGCTGTTTTTAAGACATCTAGCTAAGAGAATCTTTCCCAGAAAAGATGTTACATGTAATGCCTGTTTCTATAGCGTTATGGTCAGATATACCTTCTCTACCAAACATGCTCAGCGTACGCTAACTGATAAAAAGGTGAAAACCTGAATTTCTCAGAAGTCCTCTAAAATACAAGAATTCTAAGTACTGTTGTACACAAAGTTCCTTCAACTCTCCACAACTTTAGTCAGATGCTGAAGGTTTGCTATTACTGTTTTAGCAAAAGTGCTTTATACCTGCTTACTTTGGTTTCAATGGGTGAAAACCTTAGGATGCTATTTCCAACAAACGAAGACCAAGCAATAGAGATGTAAAGGATATTTTTAAGAACTCTATCTAGAGAATCTTTCCCAGAAAATAAGTTACATGTAATGCCTGTTATTGTTGAGATATGGTCAGATATACCTTTCTACCAAACATGCTCAGAATATGCTAACTGAAAAAAAGGTAAACACATGAATTTCTCAAAAGTCCTTTGATATACTAGAATTCTAAGCACTGTTGTACACAAAGTTCCTTCAACTCTCCACATCTTTAGTCCGACTGCTGAAGGTTTGTTTTACTGTTTTAGCAAAAGTGCATTATACCTGCCTACATTGGTTTCAATGGGTGAAATGCTAAGGATGCAAATTCCAACAAAAGAAGACCAAGCAATACAGATGTAATGGCTGTTTTTAAGACCTCTAGCTAAAAGATTCTTTCCCAGATAATAAGTTACATGTAATGCCTCTTATTGTCGAGATATGGTCAGATATACCTTTCTACCAAACATGCTCAGAATAGGCTAACTGAAAAAAAGGTGAAAACCTGAATTTCTCAGAAGTTCTTTAAAATACAAGAATTCTAAGCACTGTTGTACACAGAGTTCCTTCAACCCTCAACATTTTTAGTCAGACTGCTGAAGGTTTGCTTTTACTGTTTTAGCAAAAGTGCTTGATACCTGCCTACATTGGTTCCAATGGGTGAAAATTTTAGGATGCCATTTCCGACAAAAGAAGGCCAAGCAATATAGATGTAATGGATGTTTTTAAGAACTCTAGCTAAGAGAATCTTTCCCAGGAAAGAAGTTACAGGTAATGCCTGTTTCTATAGAATTATGGTCAGATAAACCTTCTCTACCAAACATGCTCAGAATAGGCATTCTGAAAAAAAGGTGAATACATGAATTTCTCAGAAGTCCTTGGAAATACTTGAATTCTAACCACTGTTGTAGAAAAAGTTCCTTCAACTCTCCACATCTTTAGACAGACTGCTGATGGTTTGCTTTTACTGTTTTAGCAAAAGTGCTTTATACCTGCCTACATTGGTTTCAATGGGTGAAAACCTTAGGATGCCATTTCCGACTAAAGAAGGCCAAGCAATATAGATGTAATGGATGTTTTTAAGAACTCTAGCTAAGCGAATATTTCCCAGAAAAGATTTTACATGTAATGCCTGTTATTGTAGAGATATGGTCAGATATACCTTTCTAAGAACCATGCTCAGAATAGGCTAACAGAAAAAAAGGTGAAAACCTGAATTTCTCAGAAATCCTTTAAAATACAAGAATTCTAAGCACTGTTGTACACAGAGTTCCTTCAACCCTCAACATTTTTAGTCAGACTGCTGAAGGTTTGCTTTTATTGTTTTAGCAAAAGTGCTTGACACCTGCCTACATTGGTTCCAATGGGTGAAAACTTTAGGATGCCATTTCCGGCAAAAGAAGGCCAAGCAATATAGATGTAATGGATGTTTTTAAGAACTCTAGCTAAGAGAATCTTTCCCAGGAAAGAAGTTACAGGTAATGCCTGTTTCTATAGCATTATGGTCAGATAAACCTTCTCTACCAAACATGCTCAGAATAGGCATTCTGAAAAAATGGTGAATACATGAATGTCTCAGAAGTCCTTTGAAATACTAGAATTCTAACCACTCTTGTAGACAAAGTTCAGTCAACTCTCCACATCGTAAGTCAGACTGCTGAAGGTTTCCTTTTACTGTTTTAGCAAAAGTGCTTTATACCAGCCTACATTGGTTTCACTGGGTGATGCCATAGGTTTCAATAAGGATGCCATTTCCAACAAAAGAAGACCAAGTGGTACAGAGGTAATGGCTGTTTTTAAGACCTCTAGCGAAGAGAATCTCTCCCAGAAAAGAAGTTACATGTAATGCCTGTTTCTATAGAGTTATGGTCAGATATAACTTCTCTACCAAACATGCTCAGAATAGGCATTCTGAAAAAAAGGTGAAAACCTGAATTTCTCAGAAGTTCTTTAAAATACAAGAATTCTAAGCACTGTTGTACACACAATACCTTCAACCCTCAACATCTTTAGTCAGACTGCTGAAGGTTTGCTTTTACTGTTTTACCAAAAGTGCTTTATACCTGCCTAGATTGGTTTCAATGGGTGAAAAACTTAGGATGCCATTTCCGAAAAAAGAAGGCCAAGCAATATAGATGTAATGGATGTTATTAAGAACTCTAGCTAAGAGAATCTGTCCCAGAAAAGAAGTTACAGGAAATGCCTGTTTCTATAGAATTATGGTCAAATAAACCTTCTCTACCAAACATGCTCAGAATAAGCATTCTGAAAAAAAGGAGAATACATGAATTTCTCAAAAGTCCTTTAAAATACTAGAATTCTAACCACTGTTGTAGACAAAGTACCTTCAACTCTCCACATCGTTAGTCAGACTGCTGAAGGTTTCCTTTTACTGTTTTAGCAAAAGTGCTTTATACCTGCCTACATTTGTTTCAATAAGTGAAAACCTAAGGATGCCATTTCCAACAAAAGAAGACCAAGCAGTACAGAGGTAATGGCTGTTTTTAAGACCTCTAGCGAAGAGAATCTTTCCCAGAAAAGAAGTTACATGTAATGCCTGTTTCTATAGAGTTATGGTCAGATAAACCTTCTCTACCAAACATGCTCAGAATAAGCATTCTGAAAAAAATGTGAATACATGAATTTCTCAGAAGTCCTTGGAAATACTAGAATTCTAACCACTGTTGTAGGCAAAGTTCCTTCAACTCTCCACATACTTAGTCAGACTGCTGAAGTTTACCTTTTAGAGTTTTGGCAAAAGTGCTTTATACCTCCCTACATTGGTTTCAATGGGTGAAAACCTAAGGATGCAATTTCCAAGAGAAGAAGACCAAGCAATACAGATGTAATGGCTGTTTTTAAGACCTCTAGCTAAGAGATTCGTTCCCAGATAATAAGTTACATATAATGACTGTTATTGTCGAGATATAGTCAGATATACCTTTCTACCAAACATGCTCAGAATAGGCTAACTGAAAAAAAGGTGAAAACTTGAATTTCTCAGAAGTCCTTTGAAATACTAGATTCTAAGCACTGTTGTACATAAAGTTCCTTCAACTCTCCGCATCTTTAGTCAGACTGCTGAATGTTTGCTTTTACTGTTTTAGCAAAAGTGCTTTATACCTTCCTACATTGGTTTCAATAAGTGAAAAACTTAGGATGCCATTTCCGACAAAAGAAGGCCATGCAATAGAGATGTAAGGGATGTTTTTAAGAACTCTAGCTAAGAGAATCTTCCCCAGAAAAGAAGTTACATGTAATGCCTGTTTCTATAGAGTTATGATCAGATATACCTTCTCTACCAAACATGCTCAGAATAGGCATTCTGAAAAAAAGTGAATACATGAATTTCTCAGAAGCCCTTCGAAATACTAGAATTCTAACCACTGTTCTACACACAGTTCCTTCAACCCTCAATATCTTTAGTCAGATGGCTGAAGGTTTGCTTTTACTCTTTTAGCAAAAGTGCTTTATACCTGCCTACATTGGTTTCAATAAGTGAAAACCTAAGGATGCCATTTGCAACAAAAGAAGACCAAGCAGTACAGAGGTAATGGCTGTTTTTAAGACCTCTAGCGAAGAGAATCTTTCCCAGAAAAGAAGTTACATGTAATGCCTGTTTCTATAGAGTTATGGTCAGATAAACCTTCTCTACCAAACATGCTCAGAATAAGCATTCTGAAAAAAATGTGAATACATGAATTTCTCAGAAGTCCTTGGAAATACTAGAATTCTAACCACTGTTGTAGGCAAAGTTCCTTCACCTCTCCACATACTTAGTCAGACTGCTGAAGTTTACCTTTTAGAGTTTTGGCAAAAGTGCTTTATACCTGCCTATATTGGTTTCACTGGGTGAAAACATAAGGATGCCATTTCCAACAAAAGAAGACCAAGCAATAGAGGTGTAATGGCTGTTTTTAAGACCTCTAACTAAGAGAATCTTTCCCAGAAAAGATGTTACATGTAATGCCCGTTATTGTAGAGATATGGACAGATATACCTTTCTACGAACCATGTTTAGAATAGGCTAACAGAAAAAAAAGGTGAAAACCTGAATTTCTCAGAAGTCCTTTAAAATACAAGAATTCTAAGGACTGTTGTACACAAAGTTCCTTCAACTGTCCACAACGTTTGTTGGACTGCTGAAGGTTTGCTTTTACTGTTTTAGCAAAGGTGCTTTATACCTGCCTACTTTGGTTTCAATGGTTGAAACCTAAGGATGCCATTTCCAACAAAAGAAGACCAAGCAATAGAGATGTAATGGCTGTTTTTAAGACCTCTAGCTAAGAGAATCTTAGCCAGAAAGATGTTATATGTAATGCCTGTTATTGTCGAGATACGGTCAGATATACCTTTCTACCAAACATGCTCAGAATAGGATAACTGAAAAAAAGGTGAAAACCTGAATTTCTCAGAAGTCCTTTATAATACAAGAATTCTAAGCACTGTTGTACACGCAGTTCTTTCCACTCTCAACATCGTTATTCATACTGCTGTAGGTTTGCTTTTAATGTTTTAGCAAAAGTGCTTTATACCTGCCTACATTGGTTTCAATGGGTGAAAAAATTTAGGATGCCATTTCCAACAAAAGAAGACCAAGCAATAGAGATGTAATGGTTGTTGTTAAGAACTCTAGTTAAGAGAATCTTTCCCAGAAAAGATGTTACATGTAATGCCTGTTTCTATAGAGTTATGGTCTGATATACCTTCTCTACCAAACATGCTCAGAATACGCTAACTGTAAGAAAGGTGAAAACCTGAATTTCTCAGAAGTCCTTTAAAATACAAGAATTCTAAGGACTGTTGTACACAAAGTTCCTTCAACCCTCAACATCTTTAGTCAGACTGCTGAAGGTTTGCTTTTACTGTTTTAGCAAAGGTGCTTTATACCTGCTTACTTTGGTTTCAATGGGTGAAAATTTAAGGATGCCATTTCCAACAAAAGAAGACTGAACAATAGGGATGTAATGGATGTATTTAAGACCTCTATCTAAGAGAATCTTTCCCAGAAAAGAAGTTACATGTAATGCCTGTTATTGTCGACATATGATCAGATATACCTTTCTACCAAACATGCTCAGAATAGCCAAACTGGAAAAAAGGTGAAAACCTGAATTTCTCAGAAGTCCTTTAAAATACAAGAATTCTAAGCACTGTTGTACATAAAGTTCCTTCAACTCTCCGCATCTTTAGTCAGACTGCTGAATGTTTGCTTTTACTGTTTTAGCAAAAGTGCTTTATACCTTCCTACATTGGTTTCAATAAGTGAAAAACTTAGGATGCCATTTCCGACAAAAGAAGGCCATGCAATAGAGATGTAAGGGATGTTTTTAAGAACTCTAGCTAAGAGAATCTTCCCCAGAAAAGAAGTTACATGTAATGCCTGTTTCTATAGAGTTATGATCAGATATACCTTCTCTACCAAACATGCTCAGAATAGGCATTCTGAAAAAAAGTGAATACATGAATTTCTCAGAAGCCCTTCGAAATACTAGAATTCTAACCACTGTTCTACACACAGTTCCTTCAACCCTCAATATCTTTAGTCAGATGGCTGAAGGTTTGCTTTTACTCTTTTAGCAAAAGTGCTTTATACCTGCCTACATTGGTTTCAATAAGTGAAAACCTAAGGATGCCATTTGCAACAAAAGAAGACCAAGCAGTACAGAGGTAATGGCTGTTTTTAAGACCTCTAGCGAAGAGAATCTTTCCCAGAAAAGAAGTTACATGTAATGCCTGTTTCTATAGAGTTATGGTCAGATAAACCTTCTCTACCAAACATGCTCAGAATAAGCATTCTGAAAAAAATGTGAATACATGAATTTCTCAGAAGTCCTTGGAAATACTAGAATTCTAACCACTGTTGTAGGCAAAGTTCCTTCACCTCTCCACATACTTAGTCAGACTGCTGAAGTTTACCTTTTAGAGTTTTGGCAAAAGTGCTTTATACCTGCCTATATTGGTTTCACTGGGTGAAAACATAAGGATGCCATTTCCAACAAAAGAAGACCAAGCAATAGAGGTGTAATGGCTGTTTTTAAGACCTCTAACTAAGAGAATCTTTCCCAGAAAAGATGTTACATGTAATGCCCGTTATTGTAGAGATATGGACAGATATACCTTTCTACGAACCATGTTTAGAATAGGCTAACAGAAAAAAAAGGTGAAAACCTGAATTTCTCAGAAGTCCTTTAAAATACAAGAATTCTAAGGACTGTTGTACACAAAGTTCCTTCAACTGTCCACAACGTTTGTTGGACTGCTGAAGGTTTGCTTTTACTGTTTTAGCAAAGGTGCTTTATACCTGCCTACTTTGGTTTCAATGGTTGAAACCTAAGGATGCCATTTCCAACAAAAGAAGACCAAGCAATAGAGATGTAATGGCTGTTTTTAAGACCTCTAGCTAAGAGAATCTTAGCCAGAAAGATGTTATATGTAATGCCTGTTATTGTCGAGATACGGTCAGATATACCTTTCTACCAAACATGCTCAGAATAGGATAACTGAAAAAAAGGTGAAAACCTGAATTTCTCAGAAGTCCTTTATAATACAAGAATTCTAAGCACTGTTGTACACGCAGTTCTTTCCACTCTCAACATCGTTATTCATACTGCTGTAGGTTTGCTTTTAATGTTTTAGCAAAAGTGCTTTATACCTGCCTACATTGGTTTCAATGGGTGAAAAAATTTAGGATGCCATTTCCAACAAAAGAAGACCAAGCAATAGAGATGTAATGGTTGTTGTTAAGAACTCTAGTTAAGAGAATCTTTCCCAGAAAAGATGTTACATGTAATGCCTGTTTCTATAGAGTTATGGTCTGATATACCTTCTCTACCAAACATGCTCAGAATACGCTAACTGTAAGAAAGGTGAAAACCTGAATTTCTCAGAAGTCCTTTAAAATACAAGAATTCTAAGGACTGTTGTACACAAAGTTCCTTCAACCCTCAACATCTTTAGTCAGACTGCTGAAGGTTTGCTTTTACTGTTTTAGCAAAGGTGCTTTATACCTGCTTACTTTGGTTTCAATGGGTGAAAATTTAAGGATGCCATTTCCAACAAAAGAAGACTGAACAATAGGGATGTAATGGATGTATTTAAGACCTCTATCTAAGAGAATCTTTCCCAGAAAAGAAGTTACATGTAATGCCTGTTATTGTCGACATATGATCAGATATACCTTTCTACCAAACATGCTCAGAATAGCCAAACTGGAAAAAAGGTGAAAACC